>CM060948.1:237280306-237388773 GCA_030765055.1 Mantis religiosa | reverse complement strand
TTTTCGCGGAGAGTTTACATAGCACACTGTCACTTTAACAATTTGAACTACTTCCACTCTTCACTGTCATTTCACTTTCTTCGTCACGGTAGCGTAGATGGTAGCGTGTGTGCCTCACGTTTAAATGGTCCCGAGCTTGAATCTCGGTCACGGTGAGTTATCTGATAAGGTTTTTTCGGGGTTTTCCCTTATCCTAAAAGACGAGTGCTCTATGGACCCTGGGCCAATTTGGGCATTTAACCCATTTCATTTATCGTCCGATATGACAACGTTAGAAGATGTATTTCTTTCTTTCTTTCTTTCTTTCTTTCTTTCTTTCTTTCTTTCTTTCTTTCTTTCTTTCTTTCTTTCTTTCTTTCTTTCTTTCTTTCTTTCTTTCTTTCTTTCTTTCTTTCTTTCCTTCTTTCTTTCTTTCCTTCTTTCTTTCTTTCCTTCTTTCTTTCTTTCCTTCTTTCTTCTTTCCTTCTTTCCTTCTTTCCTTCTTTCCTTCTTTCCTTCTTTCCTTCTTTCCTTCTTTCTTTCTTTCTTTCTTTCTTTCTTTCTTTCTTTCTTTCTTTCTTTCTTTCTTTCTTTCTTTCTTTCTTTCTTTCCTTCTTTCTTTCTTTCTTTCCTTCTTTCTTTCTTTCTTTCTTTCTTTCTTTCTTTCTTTCTTTCTTTCCTTTCTTTCTTCTTTCTTTCTTTCTTTCCTTCTTTCTTTCTTTCTTTCCTTCTTTCTTTCTTTCTTTCCTTCTTTCTTTCTTTCCTTCTTTCTTTCTTTCCTTCTTTCTTTCTTTCCTTCTCTCCTTCTTTCCTTCTCTCCTTCTTTCCTTCTCTCCTTCTTTCCTTCTTTCCTTCTTTCTTTCCTTCTTTCCTTCTTTCTTTCCTTCTTTCCTTCTTTCTTTCCTTCTTTCCTCTTCTTTCTCTTCTTCTTCCTTCTTTCTTTCTTCTTTTCTTTCTTTCCTTCTTTCTTTCTTCTTTCCTTCTTTCTTCCTTCTTCCTTCTTCTTTCCTTCTTTCTTCCTTCTTTCCTTTCTTTCTTTCCTTCTTTCTCTTCCTTCTTTTTCTTTCCTTCTTTCCTTCTTTCCCTTCTTTCTTTCTTTCTTTCTTTCTTTCCTTCTTTCTTCTCTTCTTTCTTTCTTTCTTTCTTTCTTTCTTTCTCTTTCTTTCTTTCTTTCTTTCTTTCTTTCTTTCTCTTTCTTTCTTTCTTTCTTTCTTTCTTTCTTTCTTTCTTTCTTTCTTTCTTTCTTTCTTTCTTTCTTTCTTTCTTTCTTTCTTTCTTTCTTTCTTTCTTTCTTTCTTTCTTTCTTTCTTCTTTCTTTCTTTCTTTCTTCTTTCTTTCTTTCTTTCTTTCTTTCTTTCTTTCTTTCTTTCTTTCTTTCTTTCTTTCTTTCTTTCTTTCTTTCTTTCTTTCTTTCTTTCTTTCTTTCTTTCTTTCTTTCTTTCTTTCTTTCTTTCTTTCTTTCTTTCTTTCTTTCTTTCTTTCTTTCTTTCTTTCTTTCTTTCTTTCTTTCTTTCTTTCTTTCTTTCTTTCTTTCTTTCTTTCTTTCTTTCTTTCTTTCTTTCTTTCTTTCTTTCTTTCTTCTTTCTTTCTTTCTTTCTTTCTTTCTTTCTTTCTTTCTTTCTTTCTTTCTTTCTTTCTTTTCTTTCTTTCTTTCTTTCTTTCTTTCTTTCTTTCTTTCTTTCTTTCTTTCTTTCTTTCTTTCTTTCTTTCTTTCTTTCTTTCTTTCTTTCTTTTCTTTCTTTCTTTTCTTTCTTTCTTTCTTTCTTTCTTTCTTTCTTTCTTTCTTTTCTTTCTTTCTTCTTTCTTTCTTTCTTTCTTTTCTTCTTTCTTTCTTCTTTCTTTCTTTCTTTCTTTCTTTCTTTCTTTCTTTCAAAGTTCCTCCGGTTCGTTCACTTCACTTTCTTCGCGTTAACGTAGGACATAACGCCCGCTGTGGTCTCTTCCGAATACTTCACTCGCTGTGGGAGTCGAACACAGGATCTTCAATCCAGTGCAGTAACAGCATTTCACGACCGTCACAAGGTTGCTCTTTTCATTGCACTTGCTAACAGGTTCACTGACTCTTATGTAATCTTGGGCTTTCTTCGCCGCACTTCCTCGGTCACGAAGCCACAAGACTACGTTTGCCGTACTCTCTCACTCACCAGACTGTAAGATGACTGGCTTCGTGAGAGCGCTCACGTATAAAGTCTGTTTAGTTAACGCATGTGTAGTTCTGCCGCCTCTTTTGACGAACCCTTATAATCGTTTTACAACACCGGCCCTCTTTCTCCCAGTCCTTTGTGCAAGGTTGCCACCTTTCTCGATACGTCACGGGTATCGTACATGGTTTCATCTAAATAAATCATCTTAATGTCCATTACTGTGAAACTTCCTAGTTTTGACAAATATATAAGTGGTATATGAAACTCAGCTCCTTTAGGAGGCCGCGCAAAGGCAGTGCCCGTAAGAAAAACCACAAATTTCTTGCAAATGTGTAACCAATTTATCTAAGGTGGGCGCTCTCCCCTTTTACATAGAATCTACAAATTTCCCGGCGAATTAAAACGCATGTGAAATTATAGAAACGTTAGAGAAACGTTTTTGTTTTTTTGTTTTCACACTTGATTGGCTTCTTTGGTATTCCTTTCGTCACAATTTTTTACTGTACAGGCTGAACATAAAGTTTCGATCCATTTTTGAGAAAACGGTTGATTTTGAATTTCTTTTACCGGAGATCTGAAAGATGTCAACAGAAGAACGAATCGCTGTTGTTTCTGTACGTTTAAGGGGATTTACATATCAGGAGGTTCAAGAGGATTTTGAACGAAAATTCTATAAACCCGGTCCTACAAGGGCTAATATCAGACTACTGATGCAGAAATTTCAAAGAACAGGCACTGCGCAAGAGGTGAAACGTTCGGGTAGATCCCGGGTGACTAATGAAACTGTGCAGCAGGTAAGTGATTCTGTGACCAGAGGTCCGAAAGCATCAACCAGGAGGTTAAGTCGAGAGTTCGGTGTACGACAATCGACAGTGTGGAATATGCTGGATTTCACTTTCTAAAAACGGTCATACCAGCTCCAAATTCTGCATGTACTGGAACGGGAAGACTATGCTTGTCGCGAGGCAATGTGTTAGGACCTGTTGAGGGCAGTTGAAGAAGCCAATTGTTTGCAAAATGTGTTGTTTAGCGATGAGGCTACCTTCCACACATGTGGCATGGTCACAGACACAACTGCAGTATGGGCAAAAGTTAAAAGTGTGGTAGGGGCTGACAAAATCGAAGGTGGCCCGCCTCGGCAGCGTGGATGGTAGCGTGTCTGCCTCACGTTCAAGAGGTCCCGAGTTCGAGTGTCGGTCAGGGCGAGTTACCTGGATAACGTTTATCCGGGGGTTTCCCTTATCCTGAAAGACGAATGTTGGGTAACTCTAAGCTCTATGGACCCTGGGCTCATTTATGCATCATTTCATCCTTTCCATTCATCGTCTGATATGACTTAAACGTTAGAGGACGTAAATTACAAATAAAAAAAAAATCTAAGGTGTATGGGCCATTCTTCTTTGGAGAACAAACAGTGACAAGCATTTCGTACCTTGACATACTACAACTGTTCATTCAACCACAATTACAGGAAACTGGTTTTCCAACAAGATGGAGCCCCTTCTCATTCAGCACTGATTGATCGGGAGTACCTGGATACCACATTCCCACGTCGATGGATTTGCGAGAGTTCACACCACATATAGGCACCACGTTCCCCTCTTGACGTTTTTGTAAGGGGATAAGTGAACAAGTCTACAAAGTTAAGGCAGGCAGTGCGCAACTTCACACCTGCAATGCTGAACAAAGTGCTTGAGGCAGCAGTACATCGCTGGAAAACCTGTATGGAAGTGCAAAGTGGTCATATCGAATAACACTAAGAAAAAACGTTCATGGATTATGTGTTACCATGTCATATGATTTACAATACCTGTATTTGTTTGAATCTAATATTACGTTTCCTCGAAAATGGATTGAAACTTTATTTTCATCCTGTATTTCTGTGAAAATCCAGAAATTCAGGTTCTTTGCATGACCCCTTACCAAGATTATTTTGCGGTTCATATTTATGTGTTCAAAACAAGTGCTTGAATTTGCTTAGAAAGAGTTCCCGTTATAACTGTTTTTTTTTTCAGGCTTCTCCGGTAACGAATTTCTGCACTTAATGAAACAGATCAACCGGAAGTTGGAACTTTGGCAACTGAGACTCCACGGGGAGTAAACATGCGACTGTCATTTCCACAAAATTAGGGTTGCTATTGGTTCTCAACGACAGTGTTCCATTTCTGAAGTGTGGAGATAGCTTTATGACGGTCATTAGTGGGCGGTAGGGTCCGTTTCCTTTGTGCGGCAACTACACTCGCGTTGACTGGACAGACAATAGGTACGGGTGCTTTCCCGAACATTCGCGATGCCCTAACATCAAGAAGATTGCTGTTCTCTGTCGATAGCAGTTCTCTGTCGATAGCAGTTATGTATTTACGCTGAGTGAGCGCGCATCTTATCTTGTTTACCGTTCCGACGCTCCAGCGCCTATCTTCCACATTAGCCGCTGTCTCACTTTAATGTGGTATCAGGAAGAATGTTAGTATATGCGAGAGAAAGAAGCAGTACTATCATATCTTCCAGGATCCTTTGAAAAGTAATTTCTGTTTCACTTACCTGTAATTTTTGTTCATTTATTTTGTTGTGCTGCATGAGGGAAAGGTTTATAGGTTTTAATTTCAGGAAGTTGGCTAGCGCATTGCTGTGTGCTTATTGTCATATGTAGACTGTAAAACGTATCATAAAGATAGAGCATGGAGCTTCCCTCTGCCTCCTGAGATAGATCGTGTTTATCACGAGTAAATTCTCTGCAGAGTTCACGCTTCTCTTGTTTTGTAGCTGTGCTTGGTTTTATTGCCTTCAAATTGAGCATTAATTTCGCGGTGGATCGCTGAAATCTGTTGTCGGAAGGCGTTTGATGGGACCAGTACCACATTGTTTTATGATGCCATCATACGATGTAAGACACTCCTATTTGAGCTTAGCAGCTTTATCTACGTGATGAAACAATGCATCCAGGTCAGAGACAACAGCCGCTCTAGTGGAACAAGTGCATTGGGGGAACACCAAAACATCTTGAGAAGGCTCTTGATCCCTCCCCCCTCATTGTGTTGCCCACATGACTTTCTATACTGATTTTTCTACAAACTATTCTTGCAGAGGTTGTTCTTCGGCCTATTGTACCAATGCATGTTTACAGACTCGTTCCAGGTGTAAGATTACAGAAGGCTAAAACATTGGGATAGGTTAGGATAGATTGTTACGGAGGGGATTCGCCTTGATCTATTGTACCTATGCCTTAAGTGGACCATACCCGGGTGGAAGGATGATGCGAGAGGAGACAGAGGGTAGCCAACCCAAGGATTCACGGCAATGTGGAGGGTAGGGTATCCACTATTTACCAGTTGGAAACTCCCCGGCAGGCTAGCAAGCCGCTATTCCACCCACCGTGATCCTGAAACGGCCCACTATGTCGGCACGGAGACCGTAGACCGTTCCACCGGAGGAGGAAGTGTTTTCCAGGAGCATATCATCTTGCCATGCAACGCCGAGACACCCGCCGACACTTCTACCCTGAGAGAGACCACCTGATGGGAGATGATGTGTAATGATAATGGAGATGAAATGGAGGGACAAAAAATCTGGAATGCAATTAACCTACCCAGCATTCGCCTAGCGACTCGGGGAAATCCCCGATAAAACCCAGGTATCAGGTAGGTCGGCCACTGGAATCGAATCGGGACCTCCCGAATGAGGGTTACAGACGAAATTAACTGTCTTAGCCATCGCGCTCGGTAAGCTAAAAGGATAATCACATCTTCAAGTAATGGTCCTGAGATGTTCCATGTTCCTTTCATGATCACGAGAAAAAAGAAATAACGATTTATCTCTTGAAAAAGGTATACTCATTTGAAAATTGAAACCAGTACAAAGAGTATCTCGAAAATGGTTAGTTAATAATATCTGAATAAGCAAATAAATAAGAATATTTCACTTAAATTGAGAACATGCAGGAACATGCAGTTTTGCTCAGATATTTAAGCTATTCTAATTGAATCCTTAAATAACAGCCTTAAAAAGTACATTAACTCTAAATATAATCTGCAAAGAAGTAACTGAGGCATATTATTATTATTGGTGTGACGTCACAGCTTATGTTAGCGCTGTGAGGAAGAAGCATAAACCACGTTGTGCTATGTGAAGTGGAGACACAGTTTCTTTTACTGTAATGCGTGATGTAGTTAAGTGCAGTTTTTGTGTAGCACCATATTTTATAAATTCTTACCAGATGTTGAAGCATACAGGCTAAAAGTCGTAAGAAGATTTAACTATGGCGAACTATGTCAAGGATATTTTGGGAAAAAACCTGGTGTGTTGTGGCGAAGATCATTTTGATGTAAATTAAACGTATTGTAATATTTTACAATTTTTATGCTTAATTATTTTATACTCGCCAAGGCGACCCAGGCTCGATCCCAGGTGACCGCAAAGTGAGATTTGTGATTGACAACATGGCACTGTGGTGGGTTTTCTCGGGATCTCCGGTTTCCCCACCATCATTCCACCAATTGCTCCATCATCATCTTTCCTATTATTCATCTTTCCGTCATATTATCATATAGTTCTCTCACCCTCTCACCATGCATCGGGCTAATCACCCATCCTGGTTCTCTGTCAGATGCAAAGCTTCAGTTCCTCAGACCCGACCTTAAGGGATAGAGGATCAAGAATCCCTTAACACCACGATAAGTGGTGTACCAGGGATAAGGTTAAGAAGAACAAGATGAAGAACTATATATTTTATAATATCAAGCTATTGATACCATACAATATCTGCGTTTAATCGCAAAACTGGGTATCAGAACACCACGATGCGATATTTTATTTTAAATTGCAAATATTTTTGCCACTGTGCATATTCCCAATCGTATTCTTAAGTGAGAACCACAATAATATTTTGTCTATTGCTTACAGTGTAAAAAAGTCATTTAAAATAAAGAAGACTTCTGAAGCTCCCATTGAGCTACCATGGCCAACATGCCGGGTGATATTAAATTCTGCAACTGACTCGTATTTTTCCCGGTGAACCACTAGGAGATCTGATATACAATGAGATACTTACCCTTTGTGGCGACGTACTACGGGGTGCGTTCGAGTTATAACACCTCATATTCTTTTTCAGGACTGGGACCAGATAGGAACCTCTAGTTTTTTTTTAAATACACGTGGACTCTTTGTGAACGCAGGACAGAGATGGTAGCACTGTACAGTGCATAGAACTCTAGTGGCAGCGACGAGAGTTAGGACTGCTTTGATACTTAAAATGGCGACGTTTTCATTGCAAGAACAGCGTGTAACCATTCGTTTTCTCTGTTTTCGTGGTGTGACACCTATTGAAGCTCATCGCCAGTTGAGTGAGGTATGTGGTGATGGTACCATGGATGTGTGAGAGTGCGCTCCTGTGTGCGAGAGTTCAATGAAGGTAGAACATCGTGAGACAACAAACAAAGACAGTCACGGCCTCGCACCAGCCGGTCTGACAACATGATCCAGCGAGTGGGGAACGTTGTTTTGGAGGATCGCCGATTGAGCATTCTCAGATCTTCCTGCAGTATGGTACGCACAGATCCCACGGAAATGCCAATTTTGGGGGCGATGTCTTCAACTGTCTTGGTCTGTTGTCACACGATGTTCTGCATTCATTGAATAGTCGCACCCAGGAACACACATTACACACAATCCATGGTACCATCACCACATGCCTCACTCAACTGGCGATGAATTTAAATAGGTGTCACATCACGAAGATGGAGAAAACGAATGGTTACACCGTGCTCTTGTTTTTTTTTAAAAACATTCACGTGGCTATTTGTGAATGAGTGACAGAGATTGCAGCACTATACAGTACATAGAACTCTAGTGACAGCAACAAGAGTTAGGACTGTTTTGATACTTAAAATGGCGACGTTTTCATTGCAAGAATAATGTGTAACCATTCTTTTTCTCTGTTTTCGTAGTGTGACACCTATTGAAATTCATCGCCAGTTGAGTGAGGCATATGATGATGGTACCATGGATGTGTGAGTGCGCTCCTGTGTGCGAGAGTTCAATGAAGGCAGAGCATAGTGTGACAACAAACCAAGACAGTCACGGCCTCACAACAGTTGGTCTGACGACATGAACGTTGTTTTGGAGGATCGCCGATTGTGCGTTGCAGACATCGCTTCCAAAATTGGCCTGCGGCTGGTACGAGGCCGTGACTGTCTTTGTTTGTTGTCACACTATGCTCTGCCTTCATTGAACTGTCGCTCCCAGGAACGCACATTAGACACATCCATGGTACCATCACCACATGCCTCACTCAACTGGCGATGAATTTCAGTAGGTGTCACACCACAGAAATGGAGAAAACGAATGATTACACGCTGTTCTTGCAATGAAAACGTCACCATTTTAAGTATCAAAACCAGTCCTAACTCTCGTCGCTACCACTACAGTTCTATGCACTGTACAGTGCTGCAATCTCTGTCACGCATTCACAAAGAGTGCCTGTGTATTTAAACAAACCAGAAGCTCCTCTCTGGTTCCAGTCCTCAAAAAATAGGAGGTATTATAACTTGAACGCACCTCATATGCTCTAAATACCTATGTCCCAGGTTTAATAGTTAAACTACTCTTAGGGTTAATTGATGGAAATTAATCGCGGTATGTTATTCAAAATTAGAAAATTTGTAGGATTATTTTATGTGAAGTGTATTTTAAAAAGAGGAGGATATTTTTGTTGTAAATTATCCTCTTCGCATCCTTGGAAATGTTGAACTTAAATAGCAAATTTGGTATTGAACCAATTATTCATTTGGAAGTTTTGCTGTACACATATATGTTTCTAAAAAGGTCTTTATTGGATTCAGGTAGTTTCAATTATTTACGACGAAATATAGATATCGTTTAAGATGAGCATACAACTCCCCCACAAGTTTCTCTAAGTGCATGGAAGAGTGTCAAAGCTACTCCTTTATATGAATATGGCATTAAACAAAAGACTTCTGTGTTATTGATAGTGTTGTAATTCAATTGTTGCCGTTAAGATTTGAGTACGGTATGTAACCTTTGTTACCTCTAACGCTTCTTCTGTCTGAACGGCTTCGAGTTTCTGTTCAATACGTTTTATAATACTTTTTTGTTCTATCCTAAATAAATTAATCACAGTAACCCACACTAACATCAAAATAAAAGGGGGCCTCTGAATTTAATGCAAGTTCAGTTAATTAACATACCGAGCAGGATGGCTTAAGCCGTAGCCTCTTTGGACTCTATTCGGGAGGCCGTAGGTACGACTCCCTTCCGGGCCTTTTTGTTTGCACGGTCTCCTCGGATCGCTAGGCAAAAGTTGGGAAGGGTAATTTACATATCCAAAAATTTCTGTCTCTGCATCCTGGTTGTTGGTTCTTTCAAAGCGCTTAGGATAGGCGGGTGTTTCGGCGTGCTTGGCAGAGAATTTGCTTGCTGTAAATCCTCGTCCTCCGAATTGGTGGAGGTCTTCGGTTTCCAAGCATTCCAGGTGAGGTGTAATGCCGCAGAGGGAGGGGCAACGGTTGTAACCTCTACACAGGAGTGTAAGTCTCCGAGGGATGAGACGCAGGGGGGTTGGCGAAGGATCCCACGCCCTCCCTGGACAGGTTTATGACACCCATGTCAGTACAGTTACAGACCATTCAAAAACATTCTGACGGATTCTACTTCTGTGAATGAATCTTCTCGGTTTTAATGTACAGAGTGAATAGGGTGCATGTTTTTTAACTGTCTGTTCCTTGTGTAGCATGCGTTCTCTGCCACACACATTCGCTGTCTTTGTCCCACAGCACATTCCTTACAGGGCCCTTCTTTGCGTTGCTGGACTATATGTACTAGCCGCCATCGGGTAGTTTAAATCTGTAAATATAGCGCGTCTCACGCTTAGAAGACAGGATACGTCTTATGGGGCGTCCTGTTGCCATATCGCAACTTCGGCCACGGCAGCGACCGTTCCGCCGATTTGATATTGTATTGTATATGATGCATCATTAATACGGAACTGTCTACATTGCTATTAAATTCCATTTTAAGAGATTCCATTTTTGAGTGCATGTATTTTAATTTTTAATTCTCCTTTTACTTGTTACTTGAGTAGTTTAAAACACGATTTTGCAGACAAAAATATATATTACAACAAACCAAATAGAGACACGCAACGGTTACTTTTATGCTTCTTCATTGCCATCTGATAAGGGTGCAATTCCTTCCATTTCGTCGTCCATTAGCCTCGACGACAAATGTGAGGGATATCTCCTCTTTCTGTTAGTATACACTTGTTACCTCCTCTTTCATATTCGTGTAGGAACCGAGTGGTCAAAGTGGCCCTTGAGAAATTAGGTAGGGTGTTATCATTACTATTTACCCTTGCCAAAACTAGATTCAGTGTAAGTGTAATGTTTTTAAGCAGCAAAGGATGAACAATGCGCCGCCCTCCGCGTTGCACTATTCCATCATATTGCGTTAACCTAGCGTGCTTTTGTTTCTCCGCCGTTTTTTATGGAGTTCATAGGGGACCTTTCATTCGTTCCATTTTTATTCTATATACTGTTTCTGAACACCTGGTTACTGATACTAATTTTACTTGAAAAATAACTTAAGACATTCAATGTGTGGTCCTTTCTTCTTAGTATACCAATATTTCGTTTCTTCTTAGTTTCCCTTTCCATAACTATAAGTATTTACAAAACTGTTAAATAGCTTCAGGTAACACTTCAAAAAGTTTCGCACACCTTAAACATACTCAGAGGAACTCTTCTTGCAAACTGTGTGCACTTTGACTGCATCGCATTGCCTGCTCTCTGCTTATGTTACACGAGCGGCGCCTGCCTTACTTCGCGAGTGTCGCCTGCTTTTGTTTGTTTGACACATATGACGAATGCAAGAAGTTAGAGGATTGCGCTTTCTTTTAAAAGTTGCCTTCAACCCTCCTTTACATTTCTCTCACTTTGGCTCCGGATGTAAATCCAATAACAGAAGAGTTTCTCGCTGCCTACAGTTTCTAGTGCGTATATCTAACATTTTTCGAAATGACTTAATGTAAAAAATTATGACACTCGTCTGATTTAAGATGGAGAATTCAAACTTTGTAGGTAGGAGCACTGTAGTCTGCACTACATAAGAAAAAATTGTAATATTATAGCGGTAAACTTTATAGTTACCGCATGATTAACGTGCAAATAGCAAACCGAAAAACAAACATCATCGAAAAATTTTGGACCATAGAAACACAAAATGACTGTAAAAATGACATAATCTGATAGAGAAAATATTCTGCATAAGGCAGTGTGTTCAAAGCTGAAAATTATTAGAATGAATTATTTATACCATGTTATTAGCAAGTGGCAACAACGTGAGGGCAGAAAACGACGTGAGGGCAGAATTCCCGTGTTATATATACCATCTTTTAAGGTTGAGACAAGCTGTAGAGACCCTACTCTCTGCTACCATCTCTCCTCAGGTACGGCTACCGTTAGTATCCTCTCACCTCACCCCCTGTCTCCCAGAGGCGCTTTGCCAGGGGCATAGACACAGACGATTTCATAGATCGCGAACCCTGTCTTAGAGTGAAGCAGTTAACGCTTATTATAAAGGTACAATATTTCTTGGAATATGGAGTTAAGGGGGTGAGAAACGCCAAGTATCTGTATTGGAATTTAGGTTTGGAGAAAAATAACAAAGCCAGATGTTGCAGCAATCTTGCCTCCGTCAATTTCAACGTCTGGCTTTCTTTCTTGCTTATCTTTTTTTCTCTTACTGTCTATCGTATCGATTAAGCGCAATTCATTTAAGCAGGCTTTTATTCTTCATACTCAATGTGTGACGTAGTTCTGGTGTCGTAGCAAGAACATGAGGGTGTTTTAAAACTTCAGCTTATTGTGAAAAATATACCGAAATAACTTGTCTCGTAAAACAAAGAACCATAAGTGACATAAGGTAATTTTGAAAGAAGGGCAGGTTTTATGAACTAGAGTAAATGCAATTCCCCTCATTCTAGTAGTAATGCTAACTGATTAAAAGTAATTGAAATCAAGGATTAACAGAAGTTTTCTTCAAGAACTCTTGATATTTTCCTATAAGCGATGCCAGCTTGGTCAAAAATGCCTAAATTGTGTTATATGCTCTTTTGTTGAATCTTAGCTTGGCAACAATCTGACGTCACATCTTGTAAATTTTGTAATATCTGGGTTTGCCTATTGTATTGTCTTTATTCTACGCAAGTTATACATAAGCATAGTGGGCTAAGGTATCATGCCTTGGTTCCCGGGCATGGAATGCTGCCCGGGTTCGATCTCACCCCCGGGGATGCGGATTTTAAGTCCCGGGCATAGGACCGGTGCCGACTCCGCATCGTGAGGAAGTTGAGCAACTTACGATAGGTAAACGGCCCTGGTCAAGAAAGCCAACTTTCCTGCTGGGGATGCCGACATGCTGACCACATGTCCTCCCCTTATCGGTTGGATGATCGCCCATCTCTACCTTGTGTATGTGGGCGTGAGGCCGGTAGTCGGGTTGGCAGGTCTTGGCCCTCTATGGGTTGTCACGCCATGGGTTAATATTGTGACTTTGTCTGCTGCTTGCCCAGTCTATAGGGTGTTCCGACGCTCGGGTGACACTGCTCCCTCCTCAAAGCTGGTCGTCCCGAACAGCACCATCGTAGCGTGCCAGGCGGTCCAGGTGCACCACGAGCATCTGCTCGGAGTCTCAGCCAGAAGTAGCGCTGACGAAGTTTGTCAATCGTTCGGTTCCCTCCCAGGTGTCCTCCCGAAGTACCGGCGTGCACTTCCTCCAGGACTTCCGGGACCTTACTCCGGGGAAGTACCAACTGCTCTCTGTGCGTCTTCCCATCGGGTGATTCCCATACCCGGAACAGCACGTCCTCTCTGGTCTTCAACGAGTACCATTGGGCCCAGTACGACTTGTAGGTGGAGCTCCTCGGTGCGATGTCCTCCCAGGTTGGTCTCATCCCTGCCTCCACTTCCCTCAAGAGTGGCCCCAAGTCTGCGTCCGCCAGCTGCTCCCACCTCAGGCCTGCGCTATCCCAGCCTTCAGCAGGCACTGCCACAACTACTCGGACTGCTGCGGCACGCTCCTTCTCTTCCACTCTTGTGCACTGGCCGCACTCTTCTGGACAGGGTCTTCGGGACATGGCGTCTGCGTTACCGTGGCTCTTCCCTCTACGATGTTCCGAGGTGAAGTCGTTCTCCTGCAGCCACTGGACCCAACGTGCTATCTGCTCAATAGCCAGGTTAGGGCGGAATAGTCAGTCCTCAGGTGGAATGGCTGACCGCACAGGTACTTATGGAAGTGCTCCAAGGTCTTTACTACCGCCAATAATTCTCGTCGGGTGACGCAGTAGTTCTTCTCTGCCTTGGATAGCGTCTTGCCGTAGTAGGCTATCACCCGCTCATGGCCGTCCTGGATCTGCAATAGGACACCTCCAATGCAATGGTCGCTAGCGTCGGTGTCCACAATGAAGGCGCCACCCGGTTGTGGGAAACCCAAAATTGGAGCACTGCACAGGGTCTCCTTTAGGTGCTGGAAAGCGTTTTTGGCGTCCTCTGTCCACACATAAGGCCGGTGTTCCTCCGTCAGGCGGGTGAGGGGTTTTGCGATGTTGTCGGCCTTTTCCTCTAAATCGTTAAGGCGGTCGTCTACTTGACCCATCCGCTTGCCTAGATTCGTGACGTCCTCCCTCGCGCCGGCCAACCGTTCCTCAAACTTGGCGGCGAGGACCTCGTTCGCCTGCCTCATTTCCGTGGCCAGACTGTCGTTCGCTACCCTCATTTCTGTGGTCAATGTCGTGGACAAGTTGTTGTTAGCAGTTTCCGTCTTCGCGGTTAATTCGGCCTTCATTTCTTCCATCTTCTCGGTGATGTCGTTGGCCGTCTTCATTTGTTTCAACTCGGCGGTGAGGTTGTTGTTTGCCGCTTCTATTTTTGCAGCGAGGTTTTCATTTGCCGTCTTCATTTCCGAGATTAGTTCGGCCTTCATTTCCATCATCTTCTCCAAAATCTTTTCCAATGCCGCGTCCATGGTTGTAATGTTCGGTGATGTTGTTTTCCCGCTTCCTGACACCAGTGTGACTTTGTGGGTTCGTGAAATGAAAAGTCCAATTACACCATTCAAAAATGTTCTTTATTTCCACCGACTTACAGTTAAACTCTTGCCAATTACACAGAATTACGTAATGCACACAATTACGGTTCACCAGTTCGTCCGTTACAATTTCACTTGCACTCGTAATTACGTACAATCTTCCGATGCTCTCACACTGTCTTCTCGTCGTACACTAGCACTGCATTCTTACACCAAGAACTGACTAACTGACTCACTAACTACCTCCTCTTGCGCGACGTGTAGCTTATATAGGGTCCGCTTGCCGATCTGGAAGGTTCTCCATTAGATGAAATATTCCGTAATTTCGAGAACACAGGTGGAACAGAAAGAGACGGCGCAGTGATGTTTTTTTTTGTCCCAGCCATCCCTTCTTAACGCTATAAGACAAACGAGGGGGCGGGGCGAACACCGACCCGTCTGCTGCTTGCCCAGTCTATAGGGTGTTCCGACGCTCGGGTGACAATATAATATTTAATATAATAATATTTAACAATAATAAATAATAATAAATAATAAACCTGATACATAATTTCATTTTACATATTTGTTACTGTTTATTTGGTAGTTTAGTTTATGTGACCGATGCTGGTATGCGAAAAATTATGTTTTAGTTAAAATTTGTTTTGAAATTATAAAATATTTTATTTTATATTTTATTAATTTTTCCTTTGTTTTATTTTAACCTGTTAATGACGTATGCTGTAAATTCTATTTGTGTTTTGGTGTTTTAATTATATATTATATTTTTATTAAAATTGTATTTTGTAAAATGTTTAAAAGTTGATTTTTTTAAAATTTATTATTCATTTTTAAATTTTTTTTTATTTATATTTTTGCATGTTTTTCATACATTTACTTGTAAATGAATTATAAATGTACGAATGTGCAGTATGAATAACTGTTAAAAACCTGTCATATTAGTCCTGGTTTAAGAAATTTGGTGCCACACACACACACACACACACACACACACACACACACACACACACACACACACACACACACACACACACACACACACACACAAACACACACACACACACAGTCTTTTCACAAGAGATTATCTACTATTAATTTGATACAATTTGTACAACTGCATAGCATTTTTATTATAACTTTTCTGAACCATGATACAGTTTAGGTTTCGAACAAAAAGGAAGTTTATAAATTGTCATAACTGCAAAACACCGTATTAAATAGGAACAGGGAGTTTCTATGAATTAGTATAGAGGTACAAGGACAATAGTACAAATTACCAAAAGTTTTACACAACGAGTAATGCAATATATTGTTGTATGAAACTGATTTCTTATTGTAGTTATGGGATTCAAAAGCAAATAGTTGAGTGTTAAGTTCCTTGAGCGAACAAAAGACAGTCTCAGTAACAATCAAGCTACAAAGCCACAGATTTTTCCTAAAGGTGTAGCAGAAACACATTTTATGCTTAAAACTGCCTTTTAAATACGTACTTTCATAATTCTACCAAAATGAAAGTTGGAAAAAAACAATCTTGAACCAAGCATATATACGTAGGTATTCAATCTGAATTTGACAGAGGTGTGAATATGAGGAATTGCTCTTTGGTCTGTACTACTAATTCTGTACATTCATATCACGTAACATATTCCTACAGATATGAAAATTTATAACTTTTCTGACGATACTATAATCACAATAAGCAGAAAATATAATTTAATGTCGGAAACTCGTATGAATAGTTTGTTAGCAAGGTCGTTAAATATTTCCAGGAGACTAACTCCACCGAAATGTGGAATTATAACGTTTTGAATTTAAAAGCAATGCCATTCTCTGCGTAACTTTAGGCAAAACTACTGTAAAAATATTGAAGATATAAGATGCCATGGTGGTTGGAGTTACTTGAAGTAGAAACTGTTATTCGCCTTTTTATAACATTTTCAAAATTGGCAGAGGTCGCAAAATTCCTTTAAATGGAAGAGTTGCGTATCCCAACGCACAAACCAACGCTGCTTACCCTGTAGATAAGACTTTGTACATGTATACTGTCACTGAAGGCATTGTTGTGCTGCCGTGACAAGCAGGAGCCGGGCCCATTTGCAGGAGAGCTGGACGCTTTCTAAGCGAACAAAAGAAACAGAGAGAGGCTGCGGAATTTGTCTCTTTCTTTATGTTGGCAAACGTCCAGCTCTCCTGCCCAAGCGCCCGGCTCCCGCTTGTCGCGGCAGCGCAACAATGCAATCGGTGACAATACTATTATAGGATCCAAATAGCTATAGGCTACCTTACAACTATCAAGATTATCCCTACCATGTTTTCAAACCCTTATGTTGAAATCTATAAGTTAAATCCATCTGGGTAAGCAATTGTATAATTATATTGTTACATCTAGGATGAACGACACTTGGGTTTTCACCGTATGAGACACAGGACTTACGTTACCTTACACCAGATTTTTTTATGTCCTCCAACGTAGGCCACAATATCCGACAATGATGCTGAATGAGTCCAGGGTTCATAGAGCTAAGAGTTACCGACATTCAATTTTAGGATAAAGGAAACCCCGAGAAAGCCTTATACAAATAACTCATTGTGGTTGAGAATCGAACTCGGGACCCCTTGAATGGGAGGCAGACACGCTACCCCCATACCACAGAGGCGCGCTAACACCAAATGCTATGGTGGTATGGACGCAGGCTTTCTTTACTAGAGGGCAATCTATCAGTACAGGAAGGATTTAGCTCAGGGGGTTACTTCCTAAGAGTGGCTAGGGGTATGGTGAAAAATAAACCTTAACAAGTGACACGTAGCACTGGTATAAGGAACGTTTAATCTACACAATTAAAGTTATTATCATATATTTGAGATTTGTTTGTTTGTAATTTACGTTCTCCAACGTTAAGTCATATAGGACGATGAATGAGACGGGTGAAGTGATGCTCAAATGAGTCCGGGGTTCATGAATCTTAGAGTTACCCGACATTCGTCTATCAGGAAGAAGACCCCGGAAAAACCTTATCCACGTAACTCACCCTAACCGAGATTCGAACTTGGGACCTCTTGAACGTGAGGCAGACACGCCACCATCTACGCTACTGAGGCTGGCTAGATTTGAGAGATGAGTAACGATTGGTCATTAATGGATCTGTTGGCTTTAACTTGGGCGTTTCAGGTTCTGTCTTGGACGATATTCAGAGTGACTTTTAAAAAGCTGAGAGTCACAGCTTTATATCTCCCATGAGCCAAAATTTATGTGTTTAAATACAAAATACTAACTGAAAAGGTAGCTGAGTGAATCATTTGTCAACACAGAAAAGACTTTT
Source organism: Mantis religiosa (assembly GCA_030765055.1). Lineage (NCBI taxonomy): Eukaryota > Metazoa > Arthropoda > Insecta > Mantodea > Mantidae > Mantis > Mantis religiosa. The sequence continues at coordinate 237,371,234 of CM060948.1, read as the reverse complement.
AGGTTCAGAATAAATATCATCAAATCTGTCCGTGAATACTATAAGAGGTTTCAAATGAGCTCCTTACTAACGGAATTGCTATTGCAAGACACCAAACTTCACATTCAGCATGCAAAAGGCAAGCATGGAACCTTGATCTCAGAAAGAACCGTGTGTTGCTTTGTACTGGATGAGAACTGGCTATCCGTCTCCTGCAACGGCACAATGTTATTGTTACTTCATAACATTAATTCTGAGGATTAGAGTGAATAGTGTCTAGCATATAGAGATAATCTAACTATTAACAATTATATATTTCTAAAACCACTGTGGCTGAGTTATAGTAATATGCATTCTGTAATTAGGTGCATTATAATTTTTATTTTTATTTTTATTTTTATTTTATCCATCGATCAGCAATTATGCTTTACAGATGTTTGTTATAAGATACATAGGAACAGGACACATAACAATGGAGGTAGCCATGAACGACTCCTCTAACTAAATATGGAGGATAACTGTAACACAAATTGAGAACTTAAAGTCTGATGGTAGTAATCACGTGTCTGAGTCGTCTGTGCTGGAGACGTCACTCAGGAGAAGATCTTGGGGCAGTCTGCGCTTCAGGCGAGTTGGCTGTCGAGTGCGACAGCCGAGACGGTAGGTAACAGCTCCAGGGACCTCCTGGAGATGGTAAAAGAATGGACGTGCCAGGCGTCGGATGTATTGGTGAACGTGTAGAAGACCAAACTCATGATGAAGCTGCTGGTTTCGGATGAACCATGGAGCGTTTGTAACTGTACGAAGCACCCTGTTTTGTAGTACCTGCAGTCGGCGGAGATTAGTCTTACTGGTGCCACCCCAGACTGGAGCTGCATAGGTAAAAATAGGACGGACTAGAGATGTGTAAAGAAGCAGGGAGGATTCATAACCAAGTGAAGTGCGCCTGTTGAGTAGAGGGTACAGTTTTGATAGCCGGGCAAATGCAAGCGTAACAGACCGACAGATGTGGGCGTTCCAAGTAAGTCGAGTGTCCAGTAACACCCCAAGGTATTTCACTGGCACATTGCTTGGTAACCATGAGAGCGGTTCCCCCAGCAGCCGTAGTGAAGGAGGATCCCTATAAGGTCGTAAAGAGAAGATCTTAACCTCTGTCTTGTTAGTATTGAGGGAAATGCGCCAGTGAGAGAACCAATGAGCTAATTGAGCATTATAATTTTTCTGTAAAAATTCCAGATTTTAATTTAATTTTTTAATTTTATGTCCCGTAAAACAAAATTAAGCGAAGATAGTTAAGTTATACGTATCAATATCAGTCTGAACCGTTGATTAAAAGTTTCATATTTTCGCTTTAGTTTCAGATATAATGGGAATTTATGGGGAATAATGTAGATCTGAGATATGCGTTAGTTACCTAATTTTAGTGAATATAAGGTACAATAGTCGCTTTACTATTATTAACGGATCTAAACCTTATCTAATTCTTATAGTACTTATGTCGAAATGTTAAGAAATGTGCAGAAATCATCTGCGAAAAAAATATGTGATTTGTTTCAAAATTGGACCTATAATCTCACTTGAAATTTCTGAGTTTTTATGATTATTTCGGAAAACTCAACAAACAACATGGATCTTTTGTCCTTTGACGTCATATTGAATATAGTGTATAATAAAGCATAGTTTGTACATGACCTATCAAATTACAGGTTTTTACTCCAACGTAAGTCATGTAGCACGATGAATGAAATGGGCGAAATGGTGCTCAAATGAGCCCAGGATCCATAGAGCTTAGAGTTACCCGACATTCGTCTTTTAGGATAAGGGACAACCGCGGGTAAAACCTTATCCAGGTAACTGACCTTTACCGAGCGGGACAACTCAGGCAGACCACATTCGGGTGGCCCGGATTCGATTCCCATGGCTGACCTACCTGACATGATTTTTTTCCAGGAGGTTTCCCGGGTCGCCAGGCAAATTCTGGGTATGTTAACTGCATCCCTCGAATTTTCTGTCCCTCCACTTCATCTCCATTATCATTTCATATCATCTCTCATCTGGTGGTCTCTTTCAGGGTAGAAGTGTTGGCGGAAGTCTCGGCGGTGCATGGCGGGATGATATGCTCTCCTCCGGCGGGACGGACTTCTGTCTCCCAGCCGGCCTAGTGGGCCGATTCAGCAACGCGTCAGGCGGGATGCCGGTTGTATGGACCTCGCCCTCTGTACTGTAGTGATTCCCTGGGTCGGGCGCCCTCTGTCCCCTCTCACCTCATCCTCCCTCCCGGGGACACGTCACTTGTGGCATAGGTACAGTAGATCTAGTCTGGTCGACGTGCCGAATCCCCTCCGAACAATCCACTACCGCCACTACTACTGCTCATCCTGACCGACGTTCGCATTCGGAACCTCTTGAACGTAAGGCAGACACCCTATCGAGGTTGGCTCAGAAGCTGTAAGCATAGCCAATATAGTATTATAATGCGTGAGTTTGTACTTGCGTACTCTTAATATTTGACATCTTTTAATATTTAACTTCTTTAAATCGTGTCTTTTAGATAAAAGGAACCCATAATACTTCCCGAATATGCTAGAAGTATAGAGAAGTTTTCCCTTGTTCTCTGGGAATTGTTAGTAAATTGAAAATACATATTGTGAAACAGGGCCCAGATCATATAGCCTTTTCTATATATAAAACAGCAGCTACCAGATATAAAGTTCTATTCGGAAGATATCGGAAACATTCGCTGACGCCGCGTTCACAATATACGCTTTGGAAAGGTAGAGTCAGACTGAAAAGTTCAATGATTTAAATCCCGATTATGGCATTGAAGTTTTCATTCTAACTCTACCTTTCTACACTTTTGCCTACACACGTCTAATGTGAAAGAACAATTAATTTTTCCAATATACGCTTTGATACCACTTCGACTTCATTTCAAAGCTATGCGATAGATAGGTAGATGCTTTGCGACTTGGCCGTGTGCATGGTAGCCGAGCGGTAAAACGCATGTGTATCGTAAATGGACCAACGTGAGTTCCAATTCTTGATGTGTACGTTTCTTTTTATTATTGTTACTTTAACAGCAATGACATAAGTTTTTCATGCAGAAAGATAAACGATAATATTTTATACACATTCATTTATAAAAACGCAAATAACATATTCTTGTCGTTTTCAAAATAAATGCAATGTTATTAGAAAAATGCCTTAATATTGGTTGCGTAAACATTCGGGCTCATTCATTTGTGATAAATTGGTGCTGGGTTATAGTGCGAAGTATCCTCTCGTGAAAATTTCACTACGCATTTGGTCTCATCCATGCCCCGCAGAATGAGGGCAATAATAGAAGCAGAGGGTTTACACACCCAATAATAAGTTAATTTCCATTTAATTTGATTTTACATATAGGAATAGATCGCGCCATGGCTGAGTGGTTAGACCGCTTGGCTCTCACATAGGCGGTCCGGGTTCGATCCCAGGCAACCGCAAAGTCGGATTTGTGGTGGACAACATGGCGCTGGAAGGGTTTCCTCAGGGTCATCCGGTTTCTCCCACCATCATTCCATCAATTGCTCCATCAATCATTCATCTCAGGCGTTAGGCCGACCCCTCAACCCTGATTTCATCTCAGGTCAGATGCTTCGGCTCCCTCACTCTGAGGGAACCCAAGCGCCTCCTAACGTTAGCATTGACGAGAAAGGGAGGGGAAAAAATATATAGGAATAAAATATTTATTTCAGCTAGTTTAAAAACAGAGTAGAGTGTTTCAATTTTTATGTGTGAGCATAAATGCCATAAAATCAAGTAAAACTTAGCAATTGGAAGTTCTATTACAATGTGTTTAATATGCAATTCTACAATAAAAAATAAGAAAGATGTCTGGGATTTGAACCTTTAGTAGGTTTAGCTCCTACATACTTGTCCACAATCGCTTGGCTATCAGTGCACGTTTAGCAACTGAGACGCAATTATGAGACCTATTTTTCGCACACATTACCGGAAGGATTCCCTGTGTGGATATGTACGAAACATGTGAAACAATACACAATGTGTGAACATTCGCATTATTATTATAATTATGAGAGGATTCAGTAGGACGAAGCTAAAGAGTCGCGTTCTATGACACCATTGTAAAGTGACCGTGGAAATGATGTGGAGCTAGAAAAATATACGCTTCCAAAGTCTGCTCATTTACTTTTGTCAAAGGATGTATATGAATCTTTATAGAACGATGCTATTCCAGGCGCGCGTTTCATGTACCCTCCTTATAGAGACAGTGAACTAAAATTCAAATGGTGCTCAAATGTGCTAGGAGTCCACTGAGCAGAGAATTTCCGATATTTGTCTCAGGAGACTACGAGAAAACCGTGTGGTTCATAACTAACCGCAACTGAAATTCGAGTTCGGACTCTCAAGTTTGCAATGCAGATATGCTATCCCCATGCCACGCATATACACGATAAAGCATGGTGTTGCTGATAGTGCATTACTAAAGGAAGTTCTACTTTATACATAGAAGAAGTATTATATTTCACCTAAGAATACAATACACAAAGTTATCTGGAAATACAATCTTGGCACTATCTAAGCTAAAAAACGTATTTAGAAAAAGGTTTGTTTGCTTGTCTCTCCTCTCTCCCTCTCTTTCTCTGACTCTCTTTTAGTCTGTAAACAGCATAACTCAAAAACGAAAAGTCGATTAAATACTAAATTCTGTTAGGTAGAGTTAGACTGAAAAATTCAATGCCATAGCCGGGATTTGAACAACGGATCTCCCAATTTCCATCCGTTGCTCTTAACCGTCGAACTGCCACGGCAACAAACCAGGATGATACTAAATTTTCCGTCAGACTCTGCCTAAGCAAGCTCTGTCGTACACACGGCTAGTGTGGAAGAAGAATTAATTTCCATAAATTAACTAAGTTTGGTATTTAATTTCAGAAACTTACAGGGATTCGAGAAGCAATTTCTCCCCCACTCACCATACTAATTTTTATTTGTAATAACATGGTTTAGAAATGCTATTCATAGACACACAATCACAAACGCATTTCTAATTCTTTGGGGGGAGAGGGCGGTTCAGTGGATCTAGAAAATGCTACCTTACCGAGCGGGATGGCTCAGGCGGTTTTGTCTGTGACCCGCATTTGGGTGGTCCGGAATCAATTCCTGTGGCTAGCCTACCAGACCCATGGGTTTCTTCTGGGGTTTTCCCGGGTTGCTAGGCGAATGCTGGGTAGGTTATTTATATCCACCAAATTTCCTATCCCTCCATTTCATCTCCATTATCATTTCACATCATCTCACATCTGATGGACTCTTTCAGGGTAGAAGTGTCGGCAGCTGTCATGGCGTTGCAAGGCAGGATGATTTGCTTCTGGTAAACACTTCCTCCTGCGGTAGAACAATCTCCAGTTTCCGAAACTGGTCTGATGTGGCCGTTTCAGAACCACGGTAAGCCGGATGTCGGCTGTACTGGCCTGCCGGGGAGTTTCCATCTGGTCAATATTATGATCCTGCCCTCTGCTGTCTTCACTCCTTGGATCGGCCATCTCTGTCTCCTTTCACCTCCTCCCTTCGGGAGATGTCCCACTGGGGGCATAGGCACAGTAGATCAAGTTTGTTCGGCGTACCGACTCCCTTCCGTAAGATTTTATCCTATTTATCCAGTTTCTTTAAATTACGCTCTCCAACGATAAGTTATATCGGACAAGTGAAATTGGATGAAATGATGATAAAATGAGCCCAGGGTCCATAGAGCTTACAGGTACCTGACATTCGTCTTTCAAGATAAGGGATAACCCCGGAAGAAGCCTTATCCAGGTAACTTACCGTGACCGAGGTTCGAAAGCGGGACCTCTTGAACGTGAGACTGGCACGCTACTATCTACCGAGGCCTATCTACAATCTGTGCTATCTACAAACCTTTGTTATACAGCTTCTGTCTGGATCTTTTGTTTATAGGCATATTAAGAGAAAGTCAAAATATGAACATATCCACTCGCATAACTTTCTCTACTCACATTTCTACAAAATTATTCTTACTCTTCTCTCTCCTTCACGTTAATCGGGTTAAACGCATGCAGATTTTTTGTTTTCTGTCCTTGTAGCTACAGTAGCTTAAACGATAGACAAACCCTCAAAGAGCTGGTCACCAAGGGATTGCTTTCAAATTGTACTTTCTCTGCACGGTCAGGAAACAAAAAATTCTTATGTGTGGGCACACATGAATTTCTCTGCTCAACTCAGTACAAAATCTACTTTCAAACCCTTATCTACATTTCTGTCTACTTCATGCTTATTTCACCTTATAATTTCATATTTTTACATTGATATTGCGAGAAACAGCTGGATAGCGACATCATTTAAAATTGCAAAAATATTGAAATATCCAAATCAGTGACAATCGATATATCGGAAATAGCTAATAACACATAAAGGTCATTTGAAGCAAATAGTTTATGTTTTAAAAGGATATTAATTATTTAGGCAGTATGTTTTCGTTCATCTCTGCAGTTTAAGAGAAATAAATTATATCACATTGTTTGAATGACACACACACATACACACATGCACATATTGCACAAATGGATCTTTTACTACGAGTTCATTCATTCATTCATTCATTCATGCATTCACTCATTCATTCACTCATTCATTTATTCATTCACTCATTCATTCACTCACTCATTCACTCACTCATTCAGAGATCTCCAATGGTGTATTTCCAGTGAAATTTGGAAAATCAGTTTTTGGGTGAAATAAAATACTTCGTTTTACTCTAATCAACCGAGCGAAATGGCTCAAGCGGTTTCGTCTGTGGCTGCATTTGGGAGGTCCATGTTCGATTCCTGTGCCCGGCCTACCTGACCCATGTTTTTTTCGGGGCTTTTCCCGGGTCGCCTGGTGAATGCTGGGTAGGTTAATTACGTCCTCCGAATATCCTGTCGCTTATTTCATCTCCATTATCATTTCTCTTCAACTGGAATCTATTGGTTTCTTTCAGAGTAGAAGTATCGGTGGGAATCTCGGCGTTGCATGGCAGGATGATATGCTCCTGGTAAACACTTCCTCCTCCGTTAGGATGGCCTCCGGTTTTTGTGCCGTTTCAGGACCACGGTGGGTGGTATACCGGTTGATACCGGTTGCCGGGAAATTTCCAACTGCCCTCTGCACGGTCGTGACTGCTTGGGTCGGCCACCCTCCGCCTCCTCTCGTTTCATCCTTCCTGCCGGAGTTGTCCCACTTGAAGGCATAGGTACAGTAGATCAATACTGGTAGCAGGGCCGAATCCCCTCCTACGATTATATCCTGCTGTCATTAGGTGTTAGAGAGAGAGAGTAAAAGCTGATTACAATATTTCCTTTGCTTTCTAAGAACTGGAGGAATTACATTACTTACAGATTGCAGGATTAACCGAAGTAGAACTTGCATGCTTAGATGTAGAAGCAAATTATGTGATGTGTACACCAAATCATCTTGATGTCAGCATGAGCTTCAGACATTATTTACTCAGATACAGTATCACAGAGAGGCTTTTACTGTGTTTGGCAACAATTTGAAGTCGGAAATTTCCTATCTTCATTCTAGCCACTGGAATTGGCCCGCGCTGGGTCATGCAACCATTAATAATCGGTGCCAGTTCTATTGGAAATTATTTAATACCACTTGCTGCCATTAGAGACAGGCATGTGCGAATAAATATCAAATAATTATTGTAAAACGTATTTCTCAAAAAGATCAGTCATATCCCACTCGTGGTTTTGTATACCTCAATAATGCGCCAAATCAACATCTATGGCTTTCTGCATAAACCCTGAAAACAATATTGAATTGTAATATATTAGGTATTTATGGCACGGAGAACAATAGCAATGGCATAAATTAGCTGGCTATTAATGTAAACATGCGTAATGGATCATAACTATCTCATGACATACATTAGTGGCAGTATAATGTTGCTCATTAATATCGTAAGGGATGTCCAACTTACCAGGATACAATTTCGCTCTTTACGTTGAATTCTACATTATCTATTTTTCTAATGCATATCTGTGGTAACTAGAAGAAGTGATAAACTGTTTGAAAAGTTCCATATTACAATTTTATCGAAAATGGCATTCGGAAGCCCCTGAAATAGAACATATACCGGAGCCGTCCTAAGTTTATATGCTAATGTAAATAGAAGCACGTGTACGTGTGCGACATCATTGGTTTAGCCTTGAAAATCTATGCGGATGAAAAATATAGTTCAGATATCTATTTTAATGAGCTTACATCTTATGCAAAATACGAGGGCTGATCAACAAAGATGAGAGACTGATTTTCTGTTTTTCACAATTCAATGTTTACATGGTATTTTTCAAAGTAGTTCCCTCCTACTTCAATGCACTTTTTATAGCGTCTCTGTCAGTCCTTGAACACGTGCTGCCAGACCATTCTTTGTGAGGTCCTTGAGAATCGCCTCACTTTTCTTGAGCACTGCTTCAGAGTTCTCAAATCGAAGAGTGGTTTTGATCTGCCCTAGATAAATTGAAAACCACTCGTGATATTACCTATGATAAATAATTTACATGTATTACAATCAGTGTACAGGAGCATCATATGTAGGTATATAGCTGTATGGTTAGTAAATTTGATGGTTTGAGATGAGTAATTTTGATTTGTATGGCTATTTATTTCATTATTAAGTTTCACATCCGCGTTGAGTTGTTATATGTCGATTTGTTTGTCCTTTGTACCTACTTTTTATTCTTTGTTTTCAATATTGTATCACAATAGCGGGTAATTTAACTAAAGATCAACTAATCTGGACTTTGGAAAATTACTGGAAGATAGGAAATTGCGAACGGATTCGAGAGACACGGCGTGAAGAATTTGAAACACCTCCTCCATCCAGACTCACAATTTACAGGCTGCGCAACAAATTACATCAGCCAGGGTCTATCGGACTATCGGTAATGCACCAAAAAGTGGTCGAACGGTCACCGTTACAACTCCTGGAGATGAAATAATAGTTACTTAGACGTTTGTTCAAAGTACACAAAAATCAAAGCAAAGAGTATTGCGTACAGGAGGAGTATGAGTGTGACATTTAGACTACAAGAGTGTGTAAATGGTGAACGCAAGCAAATTGAAAATTTACATTAATAATAAGTATAGTAATAATAATACGTCAATGTTAGTATTTTTTGCTATTATGTTTGTATTGCAGTGATTTTCTTTGCATGTACATAGTGTGTTAGTATTGTATACCTTCATATGCCCAGCCCTATATAACGCAATAAACCTGAATTAAAATATTTGTCCCGAGAAATAAGTAATTAGCGAATCTCATGTTCAGGAAGGTCATTATAAAGGCCACATAATAAAACCATTATCTATTACCGTGCCAAATTTTAGTATTTATACGACTAGTAGCAGTATTTAATAGGCCTCATTAAACGACACCTGTTCATTAAAGTATTGGTAATCGACCAAACAGAAGTGGCCACGTAACATTGTGAAAGCGCAAGTATCGATTATTCTCGTTTCGTTCGACAACGGTACTAGCGCCAGTTTAGAAAAAAGTCAAAATGTCTGACACTAGTAACAGTGACATTGAACTTACTCTCCTACAAATTACGGCAAAGCACTCAATGTTACAAATATCTTGTTGTCACAAAATTCAATAAAGATTTACGAGAAATTCTATTTATAATTCACGGATTGGAGAATACCAAAAGGTATAAATTCGTTCTCAGAAAATGTATTCCTAGTGTATTTTGAAGAATTGTCTCAAAATATGAAATCATCGACCTTGTAGACTCACTGTTCTATTTTGAAAGCAACACTCAACATTTATTTATTCAATTTGTTCCAGTTTGTCTATACTTTCTTTGAGGTTAATACTTCTCACACTTTAACAGATGTTTATAGGGAAGTAATCAATATTTCTGCGCCTGCGTACTAAGTACTACGTCTCGCTATTGTAACATATATGTAACTCAAGTCGGAAATGAATACTTTGAAATGTAACCTTTAGTTTAGATACATGATCGAGCATAACGGTCGTATGAAACTTTACTAATGGCAATTAAAACGCTCGTATCATAATTATTAACCTCGCTTCTCTTCCCTCGCTCGGTTAATTATAATACTTGCGTTTTAATCACTATCATTATAGTCTCGTTGCATAATACACTATTATATAATCTAGCTAGGTGCAGCGTATAACTTACGTTTCAGATGCGAATTTTTGTGGGGATTTACAATTGCACCACGTAAATTAGTATCATTGGTAGGGGTAGTGATATCTAGGCGGTGCTTGAATTAAGAGAGGAGTGTGGTTTTCAAAATATGACTGCTAATTTCCTCTTGTACTTCTCGTGTCCTTAGTGTGTTGTGAAATATTTCCTATAGAATTAACCTATAGGGATGCGCTAGAGGTAGAAAAATTTAGTGGCTAATGTGTGGGAACCCTCGAATTAAAATTTCTGCGACTAATGGCAACTAACACTTTCCATGAGATTATTATTATTATTATTATTATTATTATTATTATTATTATTATTATTATTATTATTATTATTATTATTATTATTATTATTATTATTATTATTATTATTATTATTATTATTATTATTATTATTATTATTATTATTATTATTATTATTATTATTATTATTATTATTATTATTATTATTATTATTATTATTATTATTATTATTATTATTATTATTATTATTATTATTATTATTATTATTATTATTATTATTATTATTATTATTATTATTATTATTATTATTATTATTATTATTATTATTATTATTATTATTATTATTATTATTATTATTATTATTATTATTATTATTATTATTATTATTATTATTATTACTATTATTATTGATATAATATAACTAATTCAACAATTGGCAGCTTGCTTCAAACAGAAACTTGTGGCCAATATTAAAATTTGTCTGCTGACTAGAGTATTTGTTAGTCTTTTAATACTACACTCACGCATACCCTCAGACAAAGGGTCTCATTGCTATACCACTGTATCAGCTGGCACACGAGGAAACTCAAAATAAGCTAGGAGGCGAGAGTCATAGAATAAAGAATCGAAAAACCATTCAGTGTTATCAAAATTTGTGTCATCGAGACTACAGGATCAAAATCTGATAGCGTTTGTTGGCAGAGGGCATACTTCTAGTAGTAATTTTTCATTCGGTTTTGAAAGTAGCATTTAAGAAGAGAACATTTCTTCCATCCTTTATAAAGCTTTGATAATAGGTCAAAACGACACATTATATACATATGAATGGGCGTTAGGAACGCTAATACGTTCTAATTCTATGTGAAGAAGTTTGTTGTTCACCGGAAGTATAATAAAAGCCCGGTGTACTTATTACATTGGTATGACTTTTGCACCACCCCTAAAAATATTCTTACAAAAACCTATTTTTCTTTTTTACTTAATAATAAATATAAGCGCTGTAGGAATAGTTGCACTACCCGTTTCGTTGTATATATACGATCTTATATATATATATATATAACGACACGATCGTCAAATGTTTAAAATACTGTCACCTTGTGGCATTGTTGTGCTGCTGACACGGGCCGGAACCGAGCGCGTGGACAGGAGAGAAAAGGGCAGAGAGAGAGACTCCAGAGCGTTCCGCCCATTGTTGTTGCCGCGAAAGTTCTCGGAAAGTTTGCGGTTTTCTAGAAACAGTGGCTGGTGAGGTATAGATACCACGCAAGGTGTTAGAAGCGGCAGTTGTTTGTTGGTTATTGCTACAGTCGACCTTTGAAGTGTACCGCAGTGATTTCTTTCATTTGTTTTCGTGCAGCAAAACACTGAGTCAGCCTCGAAGACAGCTGATTGTAATTTTACGTCTGTAATTGTCAATTTTACTGCAGCAGAAGTTGTTTTAAATTACTGCAAACCGGATTTTCGAATCTACGTAACGCACGCAGTCACAATACGGATCGCTACGTTCTCACTGTAAAATTCCATATTTTTTGCATGGCCACAAAAACAAATGAACGGCGACGTTATACGTCAAAAACGTGTGACGTATTGGAAAGCTCAAACCAGTGATAATTAATAACTTGGAAATGGTTAACGGTGTAAGAAAACCATGTAACATAAAGCACGTGCTTTAATGAGGTCTGTATTTTTTGTGCGTAATATTTGGCCTATCTCTTATGGTTTACCGGTTATAGATAATTCAAGATATGGATGTTTTTATTTGTTGCATTTGTATTCCGCCTTTAACATCGTAGGTCATTTTTGTGGCTTTATCTTCGGAATATAATTTGTCAATAACATTCACGCGTTGATTGTTTGGGTTAGTCTGTGTCAAACTGTATCTTTAAACTGACACACGCACACACATACATACATTCATACACTTAGATACTTTCCAGAATCTAGAGAAGACAGGGAATAATCCTGGTTACAGTAAAATTCCTATCCTCCTGCCGGAAATTAAACCCGGGAGCTCCAGATTCGAAGGCTACCAGTTAATCACTAGACCACTGATGCACAGCATATACATCTTTTTTGTTATACAGATAATTTATGGTATTAGATCATTTTTGAGAAAGTAAAAAATTCATAAAAATATTCCAGGTAAAGTGTAGTTTTGGGAACGTATTTTTTAAAAATCCCATGTTGCACTAGGGAAAGTGCCAAGCTAACCAATTTTCCTGTAATTGCCGATATTTCATATCTGTAGTGCCTTCTTTTCTAAAAATCCGCTTTGATCAATTCAGGGCAATTCTAAACGTGTATTTTCCCTGAAATGTCGGTGCCGAATTTTTGTTGTAATATATTTTACTATTGGTAGGTAGTTTTCTATTTTGTAATTTTACGTCCTTCAACGTTAAGTCATATCGGACGATGAATGGAATGGGTGAAATGATGCTCAAATGAGCCTAGGGTCCATAGAGCTTAGAGTTACCCGACATTCGTGTTTCAGGATAAGGGAAAACCCCGGAAAAACCTTATCCAGGTAACTCATCCTGACCGAGATTCGAACTCGGGACCTCTTGAACGTGAGGCAGACACTACCACCACGCTACCGAGGCGGGAATGGGTAGGTAGTAGAAAAAGTAAAAATACGTGTGATGTTTTTCTGTTCATCATTAGTTGTACTTTCGTTTACATCAATTTTTGCGGCTTTTATATCACGACGTAAGAAATCCAAAATTAAATGCCCCTTCAACTCCAAAATAAAATGCTGCATATCCTAAAGTGCATAGTAAAACATTTAATTGAATTCAAAGAATCTCTGTATTAAATAATGCCCATAATGCTTGTATGTGTTCGTTATTGTAGCTTCAGAAAGTTTATCATGCTACCCTGAATTTACTACTAAAGCATTCTTTCCTGTTGTTTTATATTTTCTTACACGTTTGCAGACTGTAGCAACAGTTTGTGACGTATTGAGGACGCAAGGAACCATGACTGACAAGCTCATCCTGTACCACCCTGCTCTCTTGCAGCAGGTCCTTAATACTGTTAAATAAGGTCCCAGGGGCATCCTAAGAGCGGATTCACTACTCCCTAAGTGACAGGTTAGTAGGATGGGGATATTGCGTTCAAACTAACTAAATTCATTTCCCACAGGGCTATTAAAGCCTCGTTCTCAGAAAACCAGTGCCAGCAGGTTTGGTTTTATTTATCTTCATAATCACTCCCAAAATTGTGCCGCATAGGATGTCAATAAAGTTGAAATATCATACAATGCAAGTACCTTTCAATTACAGATGGCCTCTCTACATGTTTACACTGATATGAAATTGCATTTTTTTGTCCTTTAGGATTCATACAATCTGCCTCTGTACATGTTTACACTGATATGAAATTGCATTTTTTTTGTCCTTTAGGATTCATACAATCTCTGCCTCTCTACATGTTTACACTGATATGAAATTGCATTTTTTTGTGTTTTAGGATTCATACAACTCTGAAACATAACCAATTTCATCGACCTCGTTTCTCTTACCTGACTTGTTGCCTGTATTTAAGGCTAAATATTTGTAAAATTGTAAAAAAGGTTAACCACACTGTTATTTTACATCTGTTTCGAAATTTAAATTAACTTTTTGTTGTTACCACCATTATTTACTGCTGTGGCTCTTAAGGTTCTATTCCATACGGGCGTAGAATACCGCTTAATTATTGCTCAGGGGCCCCGGCTTTACTTCCCTTCTGAAGAAAGCCATCCAAGGATGTTTACGGCCAAGCTAACCCATCGACTTCGGGAACCAGTGGATAGCGCGTTATCCATAGAGGCATTTGTATCAAGGATAGAACCGTTTCTAAAATAACCATAAATCCAGTTATAGGTATAGTTCCAAAATAAATTTCTACAACTTTGTACTTACGCGATGGCTCGAATTTATGAGTACGGAATACGTTGCACTAAAATACATAGTGTGACTTTGTGGGTTCTTGTAATTAAAGGTCCAACTCGCAGAAATCAAAATCGCTCTCCACTTCCGTAGAAATACGCTTCGTGCACCTCTGATAACTCACACACGTATGCAGTCTTCCAGTCTGTCTGCACACTGCTTAGTATCAGCTGCAATCCTTACGACTTCCTGCCAAAAACTAACTGATTCCTCTAGCCCAATGCATCACTTATATAGACACCAATTGCAGATCTAGAAGCTTCCCGACTCAACGAAGCATGATGGTCTTTCCAGACGCAGGAGGAGGGGAAAGAGACTGTCCAGTGACTTGTGGTTACTTCTGTCCCCACCCCCTCAGCGAGTGCCAACCAGTCACATGAGTAGGAGTGGTCTGAACGCTGTCGGTCTCTCACCCTTCCTGCCAGCTGGTTCTATCGTGCCATCCGACACTCGGTTTCGAGACAATAGGTACAACGGTTATGGGTCGGACATGATTATGCTTATGCTACTGAGATCTTGTGATTCACATGTAAAAGGCTATTTGGAAAATTAACGTCATGCAAATGGTTACAAAATAATTATTAATGATAATAATGATAATGAATGAGAATTCCTTTAAGTATTCATTTGAGTTAAGTAGCTTTAAGTATAGAGATGTAACGTGGTAATTTGGTTTATATATAATTAATAAAGGCCGGAGGTATGTGTGCTCGCATGCGTTACAAGTTACCTGGACGCA
Organism: Mantis religiosa; assembly: GCA_030765055.1. Lineage (NCBI taxonomy): Eukaryota > Metazoa > Arthropoda > Insecta > Mantodea > Mantidae > Mantis > Mantis religiosa. Next base: position 237,356,110 of record CM060948.1, on the reverse strand, counting down.
GAGTATGAATGACGTCAGATGTACAACAAGGTCATCAAATGTGCAAACAACTGTCACTAGTGAAGTATTGCCTTGCAAGCGCTTGTAGACCGAGGTCAAGGTGTAGTATAACGCGACTGTTTTGTTTCCTCTCGCTGTACCTGTCATGGTAAGGCTGTGCCTACTAGCAGTTATTAACATGCGCGAGGGATAACACAGTCCATGTGCAGTATACTTATGTAAAAACGCACACGCCTCGGGCCGTTGATGCTAATTGGTAACAGCAGTGGCAGCACAAGAATGAGTGCATTGGCAGTACCAGCATTATTTGCTCAAAATTGTACTGTTTGTCTGTTTTTGTTTTCTTTCGATGATTAGCTGATGCCCTTTAACCAGGTAGGTCGTATGATTTAGTGGCTGAACGAAGTAATTGATTTAGTGTTCAGTTACACAATGCAATATCATCGCAGCAAGTACTGACTTTTTCTACAACAGTTGATCAAATTTCGATCTACCGTAAACTTTACAAATAGATTACCAAGGAGCATATCAATTAAAGTAAATTTTCACAGACGTGCATTAAGTTCAGCCCACCCTTTTCTGACCAGTGTTTAACTCGACCACACAAAACGCATAGAAAATAAAATATGTCATTTTGGCTTCATGTTTACAGATGTATTTGCTTTTCTTTTAAACGTCCTCATATGGTTAAACATCACTCTTTTTGGAAATTAATCATTCTTCTAAAACAGCTGTTTGTAGGCTAAGGTTTTGATGGGTAAAGTGACTGAAAAATACAATGCCATAACCGGGATTTGAACCATGATTCTCCCAGCAACGGAGTAACCTGAGACTGACATTGAATGCTTCAGTCTAAATCTATTACCCCTTTTGTTCTGGAGTAAGTTGTATGTACCAAATGTATCACACTTCACCTGGTATGCTGACGTCATTGTGGAAGATGGACTGCCTAATAAAGAATTTACATTATTCATGTTATTTGAAGTAAAGGAAACAGCAGACTGTAGGCGTGGTTACTCATGCACTCAACTATTTTTACTTTTCCTAGCAGACTTCTCTTTAAATCGTCGTCTGCTAGACTGCTGGCAACAGAGGAAATATTCTTTCAATACAATGATTAATGTAATATTGAGTATAAACAATGGAAATTGAATAAGGAATATAATATAACAAAACTGATTTTCCGCTAGATTTTATACTCCAAAGTAGTGATTACTGCCCTATTTCTCACTTTTCAGTATGCGTAGCATTCTTTGTCTTAATTGTGTGTTAAAGTTCGCATGTGCTGTCAGAAATACGCTGTAACAGTTAGAAATATTACAAGCTTGATCTATCCTCTTACTCCTAAGTCTAGATATCCAAGCTTATGCGAAGGAGGGCATCATCTGTAACAATTTAATATTGGAACATATGACAATCTGACAGCCGGGCAGGTATGAAAAATACAGCTGTACAAGCTTCCGGCAACGTAAACATTTGGGTGCGTGATATTTCATAATTTAGTTAGTCATTTGAAAACAGAGGCGCTGCAATCACCTCGTGTTGCCAACGATTAACATGGAAGGTTCACTTATAATAATAGATGTTCTGTGCTCCTGCATTTGAATCCAAGAGATTTCAAAGTGTTATACATAGAAGATACAAAATCCGTATATTCTTTTTTCTCATTAAATTCGTCAGCTGTTTGACAGTTGGATATTCACCCCTGTCTTATAAATCATAAGTTGCTCTATGTAAAACACACTTTTTAAAATAGTCTAAGTTGGTGACACGTTTTTCCACTGCTCGATGTTTCTCCAGAAAACCTAAACATGGGAATTTCTAATTTAGTGAACTGCTTGCCTTCTTAGCAATGTTCTTCACGGAATGAGCACTATCGTGTCATTAATTCTCATATCTAAGCGAAATTTGTACGTTCGTAAACTTCTTTAATTGGCAACTGTTTGAAAAACGAATGCATCAAAAATATTTTGCCAGAAAATATCTAATGATGTGTTTGAATAAGAGTACCTGAGACATTTATGTAAGAATTAATTTTGTAAACAATGCTTCATGCAATGGTTAGCCTGAAGAAGCACACACCCGCACCCACCCACCCACCCACCCACCCACCCACCCCCCCCCACACACACACACACACACACACACACACACACACACACACACACACGAACAAACACACACAGCCACCCGAACACAAAGTTTTTCGGATATAAGGGATCATCAAATACATAACTACTACGTTCTGAATTTTTGGGTAGAATGCAATATATTCTCTGCCTATTATGACGTGGTGGATACAGTAGACATTCTCGTAATATCCCTGCTTCAACCCGTTGTGCGATACATTTTTGACTTTGTAATGAATATATCTGCTTCAGTATATATTTGATAACACTTTGTGTCATTTCTTAAGCTGCTCATCTCTAAACATTCTTCTGGAGTTTTTCCAGCCATTTTCCCTGGATCAGTTTTTTCCTCCAGTCATTGTTTCTAGACATTGCAACAACATTATTTATGTGTTACTTTTATTTCCTCATAAGTGTCACATAGCCCGATCAAAGTTCAGATCCCTAAATCTAAAAAAGAAATGCCTCTAATCTTTTTTTTTTTTTTTTTTTTTAACACAGTCCACTCTCTCACCCTAATTTATTTTTCATAGTGTACAATTTATTACAGTCATGTTTTTCCCGAAAAATAGATGTTTACCTTTAAGAACGAATGCAAACCTAACTCCATAGATATAGTTCTCAAAAATATAAACATTTAATTTATTAATTAATATCTTCCTTCCAGCTAAACAGAACATGAAGGGCACTGATGAGATAATTCCAAAATGTGCAAATTATGTAGTTTTCAATTATTGTTAGCATCGGTTTCCGTCGTTCTTAAGCAGAGATATCTGGAACGTACTACTCTCGACGGTCCTTTAGTTGCAACAGACCACTAGCGCATGGTGTCGGGTAGTTACTGCCCAGCCGATAGATAGCGCAGCAAGAAAATCTGAGCGCTGCTTTAAGATTTTGCAAAATAGCTCTAAAATGTTCCGTTTCAAGATATTACTTTACTTTACTTGCAAGTAAATTATCCATATACATCCTCTCATTTTCGAAACAAACATAATTCGCAATTTCTGCACCTGAAATGGTAAATTGCTTACCATCGTCCTGGACCACGACTCCACGATCATAGTTATAAGATGTCAAAATTAGTATAAAATATCATTGAATTAATGCATGAATCATAACAAGCTTCGTGAGGAAGTTATGTCCGAGACTTAGGACTGTTTGTATATATTTTTATGAGCTCGCAATCACAGAGTGATATTCAGTGCAATGTAGGAGTGTTGCATTTGTAAAACTGCTGAGTACAGATAGTACCACTCTTTTTGGAAATTACTCATTCTTCTACAATAGCTGTTTGTAGGCTAAGGTTTTGATGGGTAAAGCGACTGAAAAATTCAATGCCATAACCGGGATTTGAATCATGGATCTCTCGGCAACGGAGCAGCCGTCTGGAGACTGACATTGAATGCTTCAGTCTAAATCTATTACCCCTTTTGTTCTGGAGTAAGTTGTATGTACCAAATGTATCACACTTCACCTGGTATGCTGACGTCATTGCAGAAGATGGACTGCCTAATAAGGAATTTACATTATTCATGTTATTTGAAGTAAAGGAAACAGCAGACTGTAGGCGTGGTTACTCATGCACTCAACTATTTTTACTTTTCCTAGCAGACTTCTCTTTAAATCGTCGTCTGCTAGACTGCTGGCAACAGAGGAAATATTCTTTCAATACAATGATTAATGTAATATTGAGTATAAACAATGGAAATTGAATAAGGAATATAATATAACAAAACTGATTTTCCGCTAGATTTTATACTCCAAAGTAGTGATTACTGCCCTATTTCTCACTTTTCAGTATGCGTAGCATTCTTTGTCTTAATTGTGTGTTAAAGTTCGCATGTGCTGTCAGAAATACGCTGTAACAGTTAGAAATATTACAAGCTTGATCTATCCTCTTACTCCTAAGTCTAGATATCCAAGCTTATGCGAAGGAGGGCATCATCTGTAACAATTTAATATTGGAACATATGACAATCTGACAGCCGGGCAGGTATGAAAAATACAGCTGTACAAGCTTCCGGCAACGTAAACATTTGGGTGCGTGATATTTCATAATTTAGTTAGTCATTTGAAAACAGAGGCGCTGCAATCACCTCGTGTTGCCAACGATTAACATGGAAGGTTCACTTATAATAATAGATGTTCTGTGCTCCTGCATTTGAATCCAAGAGATTTCAAAGTGTTATACATAGAAGATACAAAATCCGTATATTCTTTTTTCTCATTAAATTCGTCAGCTGTTTGACAGTTGGATATTCACCCCTGTCTTATAAATCATAAGTTGCTCTATGTAAAACACACTTTTTAAAATAGTCTAAGTTGGTGACACGTTTTTCCACTGCTCGATGTTTCTCCAGAAAACCTAAACATGGGAATTTCTAATTTAGTGAACTGCTTGCCTTCTTAGCAATGTTCTTCACGGAATGAGCACTATCGTGTCATTAATTCTCATATCTAAGCGAAATTTGTACGTTCGTAAACTTCTTTAATTGGCAACTGTTTGAAAAACGAATGCATCAAAAATATTTTGCCAGAAAATATCTAATGATGTGTTTGAATAAGAGTACCTGAGACATTTATGTAAGAATTAATTTTGTAAACAATGCTTCATGCAATGGTTAGCCTGAAGAAGCACACACCCGCACCCACCCACCCACCCACCCACCCACCCACCCCCCCCCCCCCCCCCCACACACACACACACACACACACACACACACACACACACACACACGAACAAACACACACAGCCACCCGAACACAAAGTTTTTCGGATATAAGGGATCATCAAATACATAACTACTACGTTCTGAATTTTTGGGTAGAATGCAATATATTCTCTGCCTATTATGACGTGGTGGATACAGTAGACATTCTCGTAATATCCCTGCTTCAACCCGTTGTGCGATACATTTTTGACTTTGTAATGAATATATCTGCTTCAGTATATATTTGATAACACTTTGTGTCATTTCTTAAGCTGCTCATCTCTAAACATTCTTCTGGAGTTTTTCCAGCCATTTTCCCTGGATCAGTTTTTTCCTCCAGTCATTGTTTCTAGACATTGCAACAACATTATTTATGTGTTACTTTTATTTCCTCATAAGTGTCACATAGCCCGATCAAAGTTCAGATCCCTAAATCTAAAAAAGAAATGCCTCTAATCTTTTTTTTTTTTTTTTTTAACACAGTCCACTCTCTCACCCTAATTTATTTTTCTTAGTGTACAATTTATTACAGTCATGTTTTTCCCGAAAAATAGATGTTTACCTTTAAGAACGAATGCAAACCTAACTCCATAGATATAGTTCTCAAAAATATAAACATTTAATTTATTAATTAATATCTTCCTTCCAGCTAAACAGAACATGAAGGGCACTGATGAGATAATTCCAAAATGTGCAAATTATGTAGTTTTCAATTATTGTTAGCATCGGTTTCCGTCGTTCTTAAGCAGAGATATCTGGAACGTACTACTCTCGACGGTCCTTTAGTTGCAACAGACCACTAGCGCATGGTGTCGGGTAGTTACTGCCCAGCCGATAGATAGCGCAGCAAGAAAATCTGAGCGCTGCTTTAAGATTTTGCAAAATAGCTCTAAAATGTTCCGTTTCAAGATATTACTTTACTTTACTTGCAAGTAAATTATCCATATACATCCTCTCATTTTCGAAACAAACATAATTCGCAATTTCTGCACCTGAAATGGTAAATTGCTTACCATCGTCCTGGACCACGACTCCACGATCATAGTTATAAGATGTCAAAATTAGTATAAAATATCATTGAATTAATGCATGAATCATAACAAGCTTCGTGAGGAAGTTATGTCCGAGACTTAGGACTGTTTGTATATATTTTTATGAGCTCGCAATCACAGAGTGATATTCAGTGCAATGTAGGAGTGTTGCATTTGTAAAACTGCTGAGTACAGATAGTACCACTCTTTTTGGAAATTACTCATTCTTCTACAATAGCTGTTTGTAGGCTAAGGTTTTGATGGGTAAAGCGACTGAAAAATTCAATGCCATAACCGGGATTTGAATCATGGATCTCTCGGCAACGGAGCAGCCGTCTGGAGACTGACATTGAATGCTTCAGTCTAAATCTATTACCCCTTTTGTTCTGGAGTAAGTTGTATGTACCAAATGTATCACACTTCACCTGGTATGCTGACGTCATTGCAGAAGATGGACTGCCTAATAAGGAATTTACATTATTCATGTTATTTGAAGTAAAGGAAACAGCAGACTGTAGGCGTGGTTACTCATGCACTCAACTATTTTTACTTTTCCTAGCAGACTTCTCTTTAAATCGTCGTCTGCTAGACTGCTGGCAACAGAGGAAATATTCTTTCAATACAATGATTAATGTAATATTGAGTATAAACAATGGAAATTGAATAAGGAATATAATATAACAAAACTGATTTTCCGCTAGATTTTATACTCCAAAGTAGTGATTACTGCCCTATTTCTCACTTTTCAGTATGCGTAGCATTCTTTGTCTTAATTGTGTGTTAAAGTTCGCATGTGCTGTCAGAAATACGCTGTAACAGTTAGAAATATTACAAGCTTGATCTATCCTCTTACTCCTAAGTCTAGATATCCAAGCTTATGCGAAGGAGGGCATCATCTGTAACAATTTAATATTGGAACATATGACAATCTGACAGCCGGGCAGGTATGAAAAATACAGCTGTACAAGCTTCCGGCAACGTAAACATTTGGGTGCGTGATATTTCATAATTTAGTTAGTCATTTGAAAACAGAGGCGCTGCAATCACCTCGTGTTGCCAACGATTAACATGGAAGGTTCACTTATAATAATAGATGTTCTGTGCTCCTGCATTTGAATCCAAGAGATTTCAAAGTGTTATACATAGAAGATACAAAATCCGTATATTCTTTTTTCTCATTAAATTCGTCAGCTGTTTGACAGTTGGATATTCACCCCTGTCTTATAAATCATAAGTTGCTCTATGTAAAACACACTTTTTAAAATAGTCTAAGTTGGTGACACGTTTTTTCACTGCTCGATGTTTCTCCAGAAGACCTAAACATGGGAATTTCTAATTTAGTGAACTGCTTGCCTTCTTAGCAATGTTCTTCACGGAATGAGCACTATCGTGTCATTAATTCTCATATCTAAGCGAAATTTGTACGTTCGTAAACTTCTTTAATTGGCAACTGTTTGAAAAACGAATGCATCAAAAATATTTTGCCAGAAAATATCTAATGATGTGTTTGAATAAGAGTACCTGAGACATTTATGTAAGAATTAATTTTGTAAACAATGCTTCATGCAATGGTTAGCCTGAAGAAGCACACACCCGCACCCACCCACCCACCCACCCACCCACCCCCCCCCACACACACACACACACACACACACACACACACACACACACGAACAAACACACACAGCCACCCGAACACAAAGTTTTTCGGATATAAGGGATCATCAAATACATAACTACTACGTTCTGAATTTTTGGGTAGAATGCAATATATTCTCTGCCTATTATGACGTGGTGGATACAGTAGACATTCTCGTAATATCCCTGCTTCAACCCGTTGTGCGATACATTTTTGACTTTGTAATGAATATATCTGCTTCAGTATATATTTGATAACACTTTGTGTCATTTCTTAAGCTGCTCATCTCTAAACATTCTTCTGGAGTTTTTCCAGCCATTTTCCCTGGATCAGTTTTTTCCTCCAGTCATTGTTTCTAGACATTGCAACAACATTATTTATGTGTTACTTTTATTTCCTCATAAGTGGCACATAGCCCGATCAAAGTTCAGACCCCTAAATCTAAAAAAGAAATGCCTCTAATCTTTTTTTTTTTTTTTAACACAGTCCACTCTCTCACCCTAATTTATTTTTCTTAGTGTACAATTTATTACAGTCATGTTTTTCCCGAAAAATAAATGTTTACCTTTAAGAACGAATGCAAACCTAACTCCATAGATATAGATCTCAAAAATATAAACATTTAATTTATTAATTAATATCTTCCTTCCAGCTAAACAGAACATGAAGGGCACTGATGAGATAATTCCAAAATGTGCAAATTATGTAGTTTTCAATTATTGTTAGCATCGGTTTCCGTCGTTCTTAAGCAGGGATATCTGGAACGTACTACTCTCGACGGTCCTTTAGTTGCAACAGACCACTAGCGCATGGTGTCGGGTAGTTACTGCCCAGCCGATAGATAGCGCAGCAAGAAAATCTGAGCGCTGCTTTAAGATTTTGCAAAATAGCTCTAAAATGTTCCGTTTCAAGATATTACTTTACTTTACTTGCAAGTAAATTATCCATATACATCCTCTCATTTTCGAAACAAACATAATTCGCAATTTCTGCACCTGAAATGGTAAATTGCTTACCATCGTCCTGGACCACGACTCCACGATCATAGTTATAAGATGTCAAAATTAGTATAAAATATCATTGAATTAATGCATGAATCATAACAAGCTTCGTGAGGAAGTTATGTCCGAGACTTAGGACTGTTTGTATATATTTTTATGAGCTCGCAATCACAGAGTGATATTCAGTGCAATGTAGGAGTGTTGCATTTGTAAAACTGCTGAGTACAGATAGTACCACTCTTTTTGGAAATTACTCATTCTTCTACAATAGCTGTTTGTAGGCTAAGGTTTTGATGGGTAAAGCGACTGAAAAATTCAATGCCATAACCGGGATTTGAATCATGGATCTCTCGGCAACGGAGCAGCCGTCTGGAGACTGACATTGAATGCTTCAGTCTAAATCTATTACCCCTTTTGTTCTGGAGTAAGTTGTATGTACCAAATGTATCACACTTCACCTGGTATGCTGACGTCATTGCAGAAGATGGACTGCCTAATAAGGAATTTACATTATTCATATTATTTGAAGTAAAGGAAACAGCAGACTGTAGGCGTGGTTACTCATGCACTCAACTATTTTTACTTTTCCTAGCAGACTTCTCTTTAAATCGTCGTCTGCTAGACTGCTGGCAACAGAGGAAATATTCTTTCAATACAATGATTAATGTAATATTGAGTATAAACAATGGAAATTGAATAAGGAATATAATATAACAAAACTGATTTTCCGCTAGATTTTATACTCCAAAGTAGTGATTACTGCCCTATTTCTCACTTTTCAGTATGCGTAGCATTCTTTGTCTTAATTGTGTGTTAAAGTTCGCATGTGCTGTCAGAAATACGCTGTAACAGTTAGAAATATTACAAGCTTGATCTATCCTCTTACTCCTAAGTCTAGACATCCAAGCTTATGCGAAGGAGGGCATCATCTGTAACAATTTAATATTGGAACATATGACAATCTGACAGCCGGGCAGGTATGAAAAATACAGCTGTACAAGCTTCCGGCAACGTAAACATTTGGGTGCGTGATATTTCATAATTTAGTTAGTCATTTGAAAACAGAGGCGCTGCAATCACCTCGTGTTGCCAACGATTAACATGGAAGGTTCACTTATAATAATAGATGTTCTGTGCTCCTGCATTTGAATCCAAGAGATTTCAAAGTGTTATACATAGAAGATACAAAATCCGTATATTCTTTTTTCTCATTAAATTCGTCAGCTGTTTGACAGTTGGATATTCACCCCTGTCTTATAAATCATAAGTTGCTCTATGTAAAACACACTTTTTAAAATAGTCTAAGTTGGTGACACGTTTTTCCACTGCTCGATGTTTCTCCAGAAGACCTAAACATGGGAATTTCTAATTTAGTGAACTGCTTGCCTTCTTAGCAATGTTCTTCACGGAATGAGCACTATCGTGTCATTAATTCTCATATCTAAGCGAAATTTGTACGTTCGTAAACTTCTTTAATTGGCAACTGTTTGAAAAACGAATGCATCAAAATTATTTTGCCAGAAAATATCTAATGATGTGTTTGAATAAGAGTACCTGAGACATTTATGTAAGAATTAATTTTGTAAACAATGCTTCATGCAATGGTTAGCCTGAAGAAGCACACACCCGCACCCACCCACCCACCAACCCACCCACCCACCCACCCACACACACACACACACACACACACACACACACACGAACAAACACACACAGCCACCCGAACACAAAGTTTTTCGGATATAAGGGATCATCAAATACATAACTACTACGTTCTGAATTTTTGGGTAGAATGCAATATATTCTCTGCCTATTATGACGTGGTGGATACAGTAGACATTCTCGTAATATCCCTGCTTCAACCCGTTGTGCGATACATTTTTGACTTTGTAATGAATATATCTGCTTCAGTATATATTTGATAACACTTTGTGTCATTTCTTAAGCTGCTCATCTCTAAACATTCTTCTGGAGTTTTTCCAGCCATTTTCCCTGGATCAGTTTTTTCCTCCAGTCATTGTTTCTAGACATTGCAACAACATTATTTATGTGTTACTTTTATTTCCTCATAAGTGGCACATAGCCCGATCAAAGTTCAGATCCCTAAATCTAAAAAAGAAATGCCTCTAATCTTTTTTTTTTTTTTTTTTTTTTAACACAGTCCACTCTCTCACCCTAATTTATTTTTCTTAGTGTACAATTTATTACAGTCATGTTTTTCCCGAAAAATAAATGTTTACCTTTAAGAACGAATGCAAACCTAACTCCATAGATATAGTTCTCAAAAATATAAACATTTAATTTATTAATTAATATCTTCCTTCCAGCTAAACAGAACATGAAGGGCACTGATGAGATAATTCCAAAATGTGCAAATTATGTACTTTTCAATTATTGTTAGCATCGGTTTCCGTCGTTCTTAAGCAGAGATATCTGGAACGTACTACTCTCGACGGTCCTTTAGTTGCAACAGACCACTAGCGCATGGTGTCGGGTAGTTACTGCCCTGCCGATAGATAGCGCAGCAAGAAAATCTGAGCGCTGCTTTAAGATTTTGCAAAATAGCTCTAAAATGTTCCGTTTCAAGATATTACTTTACTTTACTTGCAAGTAAATTATCCATATACATCCTCTCATTTTCGAAACAAACATAATTCGCAATTTCTGCACCTGAAATGGTAAATTGCTTACCATCGTCCTGGACCACGACTCCACGATCATAGTTATAAGATGTCAAAATTAGTATAAAATATCATTGAATTAATGCATGAATCATAACAAGCTTCGTGAGGAAGTTATGTCCGAGACTTAGGACTGTTTGTATATATTTTTATGAGCTCGCAATCACAGAGTGATATTCAGTGCAATGTAGGAGTGTTGCATTTGTAAAACTGCTGAGTACAGATAGTACCACTCTTTTTGGAAATTACTCATTCTTCTACAATAGCTGTTTGTAGGCTAAGGTTTTGATGGGTAAAGCGACTGAAAAATTCAATGCCATAACCGGGATTTGAATCATGGATCTCTCGGCAACGGAGCAGCCGTCTGGAGACTGACATTGAATGCTTCAGTCTAAATCTATTACCCCTTTTGTTCTGGAGTAAGTTGTATGTACCAAATGTATCACACTTCACCTGGTATGCTGACGTCATTGCAGAAGATGGACTGCCTAATAAGGAATTTACATTATTCATGTTATTTGAAGTAAAGGAAACAGCAGACTGTAGGCGTGGTTACTCATGCACTCAACTATTTTTACTTTTCCTAGCAGACTTCACTTTAAATCGTCGTCTGCTAGACTGCTGGCAACAGAGGAAATATTCTTTCAATACAATGATTAATGTAATATTGAGTATAAACAATGGAAATTGAATAAGGAATATAATATAACAAAACTGATTTTCCGCTAGATTTTATACTCCAAAGTAGTGATTACTGCCCTATTTCTCACTTTTCAGTATGCGTAGCATTCTTTGTCTTAATTGTGTGTTAAAGTTCGCATGTGCTGTCAGAAATACGCTGTAACAGTTAGAAATATTACAAGCTTGATCTATCCTCTTACTCCTAAGTCTAGATAGCCAAGCTTATGCGAAGGAGGGCATCATCTGTAACAATTTAATATTGGAACATATGATAATCTGACAGCCGGGCAGGTATGAAAAATACAGCTGTACAAGCTTCCGGCAACGTAAACATTTGGGTGCGTGATATTTCATAATTTAGTTAGTCATTTGAAAACAGAGGCGCTGCAATCACCTCGTGTTGCCAACGATTAACATGGAAGGTTCACTTATAATAATAGATGTTCTGTGCTCCTGCATTTGAATCCAAGAGATTTCAAAGTGTTATACATAGAAGATACAAAATCCGTATATTCTTTTTTCTCATTAAATTCGTCAGCTGTTTGACAGTTGGATATTCACCCCTGTCTTATAAATCATAAGTTGCTCTATGTAAAACACACTTTTTAAAATAGTCTAAGTTGGTGACACGTTTTTTCACTGCTCGATGTTTCTCCAGAAGACCTAAACATGGGAATTTCTAATTTAGTGAACTGCTTGCCTTCTTAGCAATGTTCTTCACGGAATGAGCACTATCGTGTCATTAATTCTCATATCTAAGCGAAATTTGTACGTTCGTAAACTTCTTTAATTGGCAACTGTTTGAAAAACGAATGCATCAAAAATATTTTGCCAGAAAATATCTAATGATGTGTTTGAATAAGAGTACCTGAGACATTTATGTAAGAATTAATTTTGTAAACAATGCTTCATGCAATGGTTAGCCTGAAGAAGCACACACCCGCACCCACCCACCCACCCACCCACACACACACACACATACACACACACACACACACACACACACACACACACACACACACACACACGAACAAACACACACAGCCACCCGAACACAAAGTTTTTCGGATATAAGGGATCATCAAATACATAACTACTACGTTCTGAATTTTTGGGTAGAATGCAATATATTCTCTGCCTATTATGACGTGGTGGATACAGTAGACATTCTCGTAATATCCCTGCTTCAACCCGTTGTGCGATACATTTTTGACTTTGTAATGAATATATCTGCTTCAGTATATATTTGATAACACTTTGTGTCATTTCTTAAGCTGCTCATCTCTAAACATTCTTCTGGAGTTTTTCCAGCCATTTTCCCTGGATCAGTTTTTTCCTCCAGTCATTGTTTCTAGACATTGCAACAACATTATTTATGTGTTACTTTTATTTCCTCATAAGTGGCACATAGCCCGATCAAAGTTCAGATCCCTAAATCTAAAAAAGAAATGCCTCTAATCTTTTTTTTTTTTTTTTTTTTTTTTTTTTTTTTTTTTTTTAACACAGTCCACTCTCTCACCCTAATTTATTTTTCTTAGTGTACAATTTATTACAGTCATGTTTTTCCCGAAAAATAAATGTTTACCTTTAAGAACGAATGCAAACCTAACTCCATAGATATAGTTCTCAAAAATATAAACATTCAATTTATTAATTAATATCTTCCTTCCAGCTAAACAGAACATGAAGGGCACTGATGAGATAATTCCAAAATGTGCAAATTATGTAGTTTTCAATTATTGTTAGCATCGGTTTCCGTCGTTCTTAAGCAGAGATATCTGGAACGTACTACTCTCGACGGTCCTTTAGTTGCAACAGACCACTAGCGCATGGTGTCGGGTAGTTACTGCCCAGCCGATAGATAGCGCAGCAAGAAAATCTGAGCGCTGCTTTAAGATTTTGCAAAATAGCTCTAAAATGTTCCGTTTCAAGATATTACTTTACTTTACTTGCAAGTAAATTATCCATATACATCCTCTCATTTTCGAAACAAACATAATTCGCAATTTCTGCACCCGAAATGGTAAATTGCTTACCATCGTCCTGGACCACGACTCCACGATCATAGTTATAAGATGTCAAAATTAGTATAAAATATCATTGAATGAATGCATGAATCATAACAAGCTTCGTGAGGAAGTTATGTCCGAGACTTAGGACTGTTTGTATATATTTTTATGAGCTCGCAATCACAGAGTGATATTCAGTGCAATGTAGGAGTGTTGCATTTGTAAAACTGCTGAGTACAGATAGTACCACTCTTTTTGGAAATTACTCATTCTTCTACAATAGCTGTTTGTAGGCTAAGGTTTTGATGGGTAAAGCGACTGAAAAATTCAATGCCATAACCGGGATTTGAATCATGGATCTCTCGGCAACGGAGCAGCCGTCTGGAGACTGACATTGAATGCTTCAGTCTAAATCTATTACCCCTTTTGTTCTGGAGTAGGTTGTATGTACCAAATGTATCACACTTCACCTGGTATGCTGACGTCATTGCAGAAGATGGACTGCCTAATAAGGAATTTACATTATTCATGTTATTTGAAGTAAAGGAAACAGCAGACTGTAGGCGTGGTTACTCATGCACTCAACTATTTTTACTTTTCCTAGCAGACTTCTCTTTAAATCGTCGTCTGCTAGACTGCTGGCAACAGAGGAAATATTCTTTCAATACAATGATTAATGTAATATTGAGTATAAACAATGGAAATTGAATAAGGAATATAATATAACAAAACTGATTTTCCGCTAGATTTTATACTCCAAAGTAGTGATTACTGCCCTATTTCTCACTTTTCAGTATGCGTAGCATTCTTTGTCTTAATTGTGTGTTAAAGTTCGCATGTGCTGTCAGAAATACGCTGTAACAGTTAGAAATATTACAAGCTTGATCTATCCTCTTACTCCTAAGTCTAGATATCCAAGCTTATGCGAAGGAGGGCATCATCTGTAACAATTTAATATTGGAACATATGACAATCTGACAGCCGGGCAGGTATGAAAAATACAGCTGTAGTAGCTTCCGGCAACGTAAACATTTGGGTGCGTGATATTTCATAATTTAGTTAGTCATTTGAAAACAGAGGCGCTGCAATCACCTCGTGTTGCCAACGATTAACATGGAAGGTTCACTTATAATAATAGATGTTCTGTGCTCCTGCATTTGAATCCAAGAGATTTCAAAGTGTTATACATAGAAGATACAAAATCCGTATATTCTTTTTTCTCATTAAATTCGTCAGCTGTTTGTCAGTTGGATGTTCACCCCTGTCTTATAAATCATAAGTTGCTCTATGTAAAACACACTTTTTAAAATAGTCTAAGTTGGTGACACGTTTTTTCAATGCTCGATGTTTCTCCAGAAGACCTAAACATGGGAATTTCTAATTTAGTGAACTGCTTGCCTTCTTAGCAATGTTCTTCACGGAATGAGCACTATCGTGTCATTAATTCTCATATCTAAGCGAAATTTGTACGTTCGTAAACTTCTTTAATTGACAACTGTTTAAAAAACGAAAATAGAATGCCTATGTAAACATCCTAAGAATTGTCTCTAAACCAGTATTAGGGACAATTAAGGCTTGCTAGGTGACATGGGAACTTTAAAAGGCATGTTTGCACTCTTTAAAAACCATCACTTAACTGAATGCAGTTTTTAAAATGCGTGAGTATGTGTCCGTTTTTCTTCATAAGCCTTGCTGGTTCTTTTCTCTCTGGTGATACGTCTTATCTCTCCGTATCTCTTAAACCAGATGTACTACAAACTTGGGGTTTGGACAGTCACACTCTTAAAAGTAGGACTGTAACATGGAAATACAAAATAATTACTAATTATTAACTTTTGAGGGCGCAAAGAAATTAATCATAGGGTTCGGCAAAGTGGGCTGGTCTGTATTTTAAATTGAACAAAGCTGAACTCACGTACCTGGCTAGTCAGCGATAAACCAGCCACGCATAGACCAGTTACGCCAACCCGCCTCATATGGTCATTTCCATTTTGTAGTTAAAAAACTGACTATGGCCTAAAGCTGGTCTTCTTCTCATATTCCCCTTGCATCTACAAAAGAATTGGCAATAAGGTCGTTTTTGCAGAGATTTATTTCAATTAACTTGAAGTAGAGTTTGTAGGAATAGTTTGTACAATGACAGATAAAATCTCCGTGTGCAACACATCAACCTTACAAATTAAGGTTTATTCTGGGTTTAAAGGGCTTCAAAACCCGTATTTCTGGTGGTAATTTGGTAAAGAATATTTTTGGGATGAAATACCTTCTGTACCTGCTGTTACAATTTATATAAGATTTTTTGGTGATATTTCATTGCTTTTCCCCCAAATACATGGAGTAAAATGAAGGTTAATTATTGAAAATTAAATTCAGTTCTGTGCCTGCAGGGAAGCAGCGTGGATATACTAACCTTTTGGGAGAATTAATTTTAGTTATAATAATTTAATTTTGATTCTATTGCTGTCATGAAACAAATATAATTCGATTCCAGTGTATTATCGAGTAAATAATATTATGTGAATGTATAAACGAATGAAGCCATACAAATTTCCATAAAACCAAACTTCTCCAAATACATTTATCAAAGTAGGTCATGATTCATTTGCGCGACAACGCTTTCGGTTTACAGCCATGTGACGTCTTTTTGTCTGCACTCTACAGAGGCAATGAGTTTTTTCTACACCTTTTTTTGAGTTCACAGAGTTCATTATGGGAAGGAGTGGCAATGTCATAAAATATACTCAGAAATGGTAACCTTCTTGATGCATTCTCTACTTTTCTAAGCTTTTTTCTAAACAGATATGCTGTATAATATTCTCACGATCTTCTCTACTCGAACTATTCATGTACAGTGATTTTTCTACCTAATAAAGTTTAATTTTCACCTAGATTGAATTCAGATTATGATTAAGAACTTGGTTTACAGCAGGATACTAAAATAAAAGAGAATTTTGTATCATTAGGTGCTATTTTCAATTTCTCTACTACATATGCAGTAGTTAGAGAAAGTATTACATTTAATCCAAAAATTTGATATTGAGATTTCCCTGGAAATACACGTTTGGTGTTCCTCAAACAAAGCACTTTTCGAAAAAGGTGTATGGATGCGTATGTTGTTACGTATATAAACTTAGTATTCAAGTTCAGCATTTTCCAAGTATACGACACCAAGATTTTCAAGAAAATCGCTCCATCTTAGAATACCCTTTACATGGAATATTTTTCAATATGTAGATTTTCGTAAACGTAATTCTAACAATTTTAGTAAAGTACAATACTTTATGATATTTTATGAAATGAAATGTATGCGAGTTTTATGGGTATGTTTTCAGAAGACCTTTTCATTCTGGATGATTTTACATTACTAGTAAACCGTAAGACTTAGATAAAATCTTACTACATAAAACATGTAGATTTGGTCAAAATGTAGAACCTATGTCCAATACATTTCTTTTATTCTGGAATGAAACATTTTAGAATAATTCCTTGTTATATGGATAGAGTAAACATGAAAAATTCAATGCCATGACCGGGATTTGAACCACGGATCTCCTGGTTTCCGTCCAGTTGCTCTAACCCATTGAGCTACCATGGCCAACGTGCCGTCCTGACATTAAATTCTCATGACATTCTGTGACATTCCATTGGCTGACTTGATGCGTTCATTGGTGCTTAATTCACGTCCGAGAAGCGCGCCAGTACCCCTTTCAACCTTCCGAGAATAATCAGTGCGTCATCTGAGATGCTTATATTAGCAAAGATAAAGCCAGGGTAATTTTTAGTGCTGCACCATAAGACTACTGATTTGCTGTACTCAGAAGGCTTTCCCTACTCGTGTCCAAACTGTTCTTACATTTGAATGTCGTGTTAATCGAGTAATCACACTTGCAGTAGTTATCTTATTGCTGATTTTCTTAACGTGTATGTGGGAGAGAAGGTCAAATTTTAAGAACTACTAGTTACACATTGGATTTTTGTACTTCGGTCAACATGTGTTGACCAGAGTTAAAATGAGAAACGACCTCCCGTTTGATAAAACTAAGTATAGGAAAATTTAAGCATGCTCATATGTGTTTTAATAAGATCTAGATTTTGGTGCAGTAAGACCGCATCTATCTACTACTCTACTACACTCTACCAGTTATGCAAGCTACTCTGAATATAAGAGCACTCCAAGATGCATCAAAATATACACTTCTTTTGCCAGAAAATGTCTAATGATGTGTTTGAATAGAAGTACCTGAGACATTTATGTTAGAATTAATTTTGTAAGCAATGCTCCATGCAATTGAGCCTGAAGAAGCACACACCCGCACCCCCCCACCCACCATCCCGCCACACACACACACACACACACACACACACACACACACACACACACACACACACCACACACACACACTCACACAAAACCACCCACACACAAAGTTTTTTGGATATAAGGGACCATCAAATACATAACTACTACGTTCTGAATTTTTGGGTAGAATGCAATATATTCTCTGCCTATTATGACGTGGTGGATACAATAGACATTCTCGTAATATCCCTGCTTCAACCCGTTGTGCGATACATTTTTGACTTTGTAATCAATATATCTGCTTCAGTATATATTTGATAACACTCTTTGTCATTTCTTAACCTGCTCAGCTCTAAACATTCTTCTGGAGTTTTTCCAGCCATTTTCCCTGGATCACTTTTTTTGGTCCAGTCATTGTTTCTAGACATTGCCACAACATTATTTATGTGTTACTTTTATTTCCTCATAAGTGGCATATAACCCGATGAAAGTTCAGATCCCTAAATCTAGAAAAGAAATGCCTCTAATTTTTTTTTCTAACGCAGTCAACTCTCTCACCCTAATTTCTTTCTCTAAGTGTACAATTTATTACAATCATGTTTTTCCAGAAAAATAAATGTTAACCTTTAAGGACGAATGTAAACCTAACTCCATAGATATAGTTCTCAAAAACATAAACATTTAATTTATTAATTAATATCTTCCTTCCAGCTAAACAGAACATGAAGCGCACTGATGAGATAATTCGAAAATGTGTAAATTATGTAGTTTTCAATTATTGTTTCTGTCGTTCTTAAGCATAGATATCTGGAACGTACTACTCTCGACGGTCCTTTAGTTGCAACAGTTAAAGACTACTAGCGCATGGTGTCGGGTAGTTACTGCCCAGCCGATAGATAGCGCAGTAAGAAAATCTGAGCGCTGCTTAAAATTTTGCAAAATAGCTCTAAAATGTTCCGTTCCAAAATATTACTTTACTTTACTTGCAAGTAAATTATCCATATACATCCTCTCATTTTCGAAACAAACATAATTCGCAATTTCTGCACCCGAAATGGTAAATTGCTTACCATCGTCCTGGACCACGACTGCACGATCATAATTATAAGATGTCAAAATTAGTATACATATGTCATTGAATGAATGCATGAATCATAACAAGCTTCGTGAGGAAGTTATGTCCGAGACTTAGGACTGTTTGTATATATTTTTATGAGCTCGCAATCACAAAGTGATATTCAGTGCAATGTAGGAGTGTTGCATTTGTAAAACTGCTGAGTACAGATAGTACCACTCTTTTTGGAAATTACTCATTCTTCTACAATAGCTGTTTGTAGGCTAAGGTTTTGATGGGTAAAGCGACTGAAAAATTCAATGCCATATCCGGGATTCGAACCATGGATCTCCCAGCAACGGAGCAACCTGAGACTGACATTTAATGCTTCAGTCTAAATCTATTACCCCTTTTGTTCTGGAGTAGGTTGTATGTACCAAATGTATCACACTTCACCTGGTATGCTGACGTCAGTGTAGAAGATGGACTACCTAATAAAGAATTTACATTATTCATGTTATTTGAAGTAAAGGAAACAGCAGACTGTAGGCGTGGTTACTCATGCACTCAACTATTTTTACTTTTCCTAGCAGACTTCTCTTTAAATCGTCGTCTGCTAGACTGCTGGCAACAGAGGAAATATTCTTTCAATACAATGATTAATGTAATATTGAGTATAAACAATGGAAAATGAATAAGGAATATAATATAACAAAACTGATTTTCCGCTAGATTTTATACTCCAAAGTAGTGATTACTGCCCTATTTCTCACTTTTCAGTATGCGCAGTATTCTTTGTCTTAATTGTGTGTTAAAGTTCGCGATTTTATTTGCATGTGCTGTCAGAAATACGCTGTAACAGGTAGAAATATTACAAGCTTGATCTATCCTCTTACTCCTAAGTCTAGATATCCAAACTTATGTGAAGGAGGACAGAATGAATTTACCTCTACCTATATTGCGCAAGCTATGACACATTCATGGGAGTCAAAAACAAACATCTCTAATGCTTGACTAACTGGATGAGTGAAGCGGAAATCTTAATGTCCAATACGAAGGAGGTGTGGTAGAGCGACAAGGTGATGTCATGCAGGCCTAAGAGCTAAAATTGAGCTTCCTGTTCTAGATTGAGCGCTCAGAGAATGAATCCGTGCCTGGACAAAGATGGCGCAAATAATGTTGCAAACTAGCAACTTGTCACTTCGTTCAGCTTCTGTCGTTTTTTGTTATGAGGAAAAGCATTCCATTGTGTCTTGAATAATACAATGCATGATGCAAAGTACACGAGCAGTTAAACAGAATTTAAAATTTGTTACTGCTTCCTTTTTTAAAGGTAGTGTCATGGTAAGGAGGCACTACCTGTAGTGTCGGCTCTGGGTAACAGCATGTTGTAAATGTGCGAGGGTATGACCAACAGCTTGACAATATTTGTATCAGGGTGAACAATCGCAGCTAAATGACAACTGAATAACGTTAACCAAGAATATCCTGCGGTCGCGGCTATGCGTATGTAACTAGCAAATACTCACCGATGTACTTACTTCATTGTAGTTTAAGACATTCCTATTTTTTGGAACCGAAACTTTAGGAATTGCTACTGATTTTTGTAACATTTCTTATGTTCCTAAATACTGCTGTTTTATGTAACATTCTATCTTTGTTTCCTCGCATCGTTGATTCATGCTAATACAGATAGTAACAGCGTTATAAATGTACATTATAACAGTGTAGTGAGTATCCCTTATTAATTTTCTCTATTGAAAATATTATTGGTCTTTGTTTCCGCGTAGTAAGATTAATACGTCTCTAAAAGCAATCTATCATTTAAATGTTTTGAATAATATTTCTTCTTCAACTTCCTTAGTTTTACCAGTGTCTGGTGGTAAAGTAACAGAAACTCTGGGTCAGATAGAGAACCCAGGATGGGTGATCAGCCTGATGTCTAGTATGAGAGGGAGAAAGTTGATGAAAGAATGAGGGCGAAATTGATTAAAGGAAAGATGATAATGGAGCAAATGGTGGAAAGATGGCGGGAAAACCGGAGATCGCAGAGAAAACCCCCCTGAGCCGTGTTGTCCCCCAGAAATATCACATGCGGTTACCTGGGATTGAACCTTGGCGAGAGAGTCAGGACACGATACTGCCTTTGAACAATGTTTCAAGTTATGTAAAACAAACGAATATATGATACTGCTTGATATAACAAATTACGATTTCCAAACTTGTCCTACACAGCTTTTGTGAAGGAACAATTAAGTATAAGACAGTAGATAAAAATGCAATCGATATACTAAAGGTAATGCGAAAAATGACCTAATAGAGTTTCAAATCTGGAAAACTTCTCATTTATAGCTATAATTACTTTCTTGTTCTTTTGTACTCTTGTGTAAAATGGATAAATGGGATTAATTCCCTTGTAGCCCGAGGCAGTTCTTGCAATGCTGAGTTGAAAAAAAATCAAAGATAAAAAATTAAAATGATGGCAACTAACTTTTGGGGTAATTGTGAAAGACGATTGGTTGATTCAAGTTATGCTACAACTTTTCTTATTATAGTAGTTTGATGCTGGCCATCCTGGAAATTTCAGTGTGGAAGAAAGGAATGTGTTCTATGTTCCTGTGGAAGGAAGAGCATTTGATATATCTTCCGTACTTATTCCAGGTACAGAGAAATCAATAGCTGTTGTACTTTAAGATGCTCTAACTCGTTATTCAATGCATTGCTGTGAAAACCATTCACGGAAAAATAAATGATTATTGGCATTGCAATACCTTAATTTTATTTTCAGATACAACAATCAAGAGGTGAATGATCCAATATTGAACTTGAACTTCATTGAAGTTCATTGGAGATTACAATCATGTTCCGTCACTTGCAGGTATAAACCAATCTTAAATGCAATTGGAGTAGGTAGTTGCTGTGTTTGGAATGTAAAAGTGCCATACCTAGTAAAGAAATGGTTATAATCATAACAGCATTGAAACCTGCAAAAGCAGAAACTCCTACAGTAGTATGGATATTCTAAAGTGCCTATGAGAATATTTTACAGCAGATAGGTAAGAATCTTACCAAAAAATCATGCCATTCTCATCTGATACAAACTTTAAGTTCTTTAGTATTTTATGTTGCTGCTACGTTTAATGAACATTCTTTTATTCTTTTACCCATGGCTCGACAGCCCATAGAGGGCCAAGGCCTGCCAACCGGACTGCTGACCTCACGCCCACATACGCAAGGTATAGGTGAGCGATTATCTAACCGATACGGGGAGGAGATGTGGTCAGCATCTCGGCACACCCAGCCGGACAGTTGACTTTCTTGACCAGCGCCGCTTACCTATCGCAAGCTCCTCAATTTCCTCACGATGCTGAGTGGTCACCAGTCCTATACCCGGGACTTAAAATACGCACCTTTCAGGGGTGGGATCGATTCTGGGTCGAATTCCGTGGCAGGGAACCAAAGCCTTAGCCCACTACGCCGCGGCGCAGAACACTTTTAATGAAATTGTTTATGTTAATTTTGTAAATTGCAAAGCTGTAATTTGTTAGTTTACTCTTCAGCAATCCATATAGCGTTACTAAAATATTCAAGTTTATCATTTCTGCCATTTATATCACTTTGTGCAGCAGCTGTAATTTTATGTTAAAGTGTCTTTATTTAAAATGAAAACGTTTATTCGTGTTATTCATGTTATTTAAATGATTTAGAAATATATGTAATACTACTCAGAATGTTTTGTTAAAGTTTCTTTGTAATTAACTGAATTAGCTATGCTGCATTACTTTTAAGCGTTTTGAGTTATAGCTACAGTGTTATAACTAGTGTTGTGCTGTAGATTCATTGTAATTGATTCAGTTGAATTACTCATTAAATTTAAGTAAATGTCAAATTAGTATGTTATGCTAATGAGCCATAATAATAAAAGAAAGCAGTAACTGTCAAAACAGTGTCCTATTCAAATTTTCCTGTCAAATACCACATCCTATGGTTAATTGCTGGAAAGTTCATACAAACTTTTTGAGGTAATTCATTAAAGTAGGAAATAATGAACATGTGCCACGCAGAAAACTTATTGCAAGAGTCAGCTGATTATATGTTCTAATACTGTATTGGTACAGATGATCGAAGATGATTATGTGAGCTTTTATAAAATGTAACTACTTAGAAACTGCAGTCACAACTCTCAGAGCTCACGTAATTATCTTTCTGCATCATCTGTAACAATTTAATATTGGAACATATGATAATCTGACAGCCGGGCAGGTATGAAAAATACAGCTGTAGTAGCTTCCGGCAACGTAAACATTTGGGTGCGTGATATTTCATAATTTAGTTAGTCATTTGAAAACAGAGGCGCTGCAATCACCTCGTGTTGCCAACGATTAACATGGAAGGTTCACTTATAATAATAGATGTTCTGTGCTCCTGCATTTGAATCCAAGAGATTTCAAAGTGTTATACATAGAAGATACAAAATCCGTATATTCTTTTTTCTCATTAAATTCGTCAGCTGTTTGACAGTTGGATATTCACCCCTGTCTTATAAATCATAAGTTGCTCTATGTAAAACACACTTTTTAAAATAGTCTAAGTTGGTGACACGTTTTTTCACTGCTCGATGTTTCTCCAGAAGACCTAAACATGGGAATTTCTAATTTAGTGAACTGCTTGCCTTCTTAGCAATGTTCTTCACGGAATGAGCACTATCGTGTCATTAATTCTCATATCTAAGCGAAATTTGTACGTTCGTAAACTTCTTTAATTGGCAACTGTTTGAAAAACGAATGCATCAAAAATATTTTGCCAGAAAATATCTAATGATGTGTTTGAATAAGAGTACCTGAGACATTTATGTAAGAATTAATTTTGTAAACAATGCTTCATGCAATGGTTAGCCTGAAGAAGCACACACCCGCACCCACCCACCCACCCACCCACCCACCCACACACACACACACACACACACACACACACACACACACACACACACACACGAACAAACACACACAGCCACCCGAACACAAAGTTTTTCGGATATAAGGGATCATCAAATACATAACTACTACGTTCTGAATTTTTGGGTAGAATGCAATATATTCTCTGCCTATTATGACGTGGTGGATACAGTAGACATTCTCGTAATATCCCTGCTTCAACCCGTTGTGCGATACATTTTTGACTTTGTAATGAATATATCTGCTTCAGTATATATTTGATAACACTTTGTGTCATTTCTTAAGCTGCTCATCTCTAAACATTCTTCTGGAGTTTTTCCAGCCATTTTCCCTGGATCAGTTTTTTTCCTCCAGTCATTGTTTCTAGACATTGCAACAACATTATTTATGTGTTACTTTTATTTCCTCATAAGTGGCACATAGCCCGATCAAAGTTCAGATCCCTAAATCTAAAAAAGAAATGCCTCTAATCTTTTTTTTTTTTTTTTTAACACAGTCCACTCTCTCACCCTAATTTATTTTTCTTAGTGTACAATTTATTACAGTCATGTTTTTCCCGAAAAATAAATGTTTACCTTTAAGAACGAATGCAAACCTAACTCCATAGATATAGTTCTCAAAAATATAAACATTTAATTTATTAATTAATATCTTCCTTCCAGCTAAACAGAACATGAAGGGCACTGATGAGATAATTCCAAAATGTGCAAATTATGTAGTTTTCAATTATTGTTAGCATCGGTTTCCGTCGTTCTTAAGCAGAGATATCTGGAACGTACTACTCTCGACGGTCCTTTAGTTGCAACAGACCACTAGCGCATGGTGTCGGGTAGTTACTGCCCAGCCGATAGATAGCGCAGCAAGAAAATCTGAGCGCTGCTTTAAGATTTTGCAAAATAGCTCTAAAATGTTCCGTTTCAAGATATTACTTTACTTTACTTGCAAGTAAATTATCCATATACATCCTCTCATTTTCGAAACAAACATAATTCGCAATTTCTGCACCCGAAATGGTAAATTGCTTACCATCGTCCTGGACCACGACTCCACGATCATAGTTATAAGATGTCAAAATTAGTATAAAATATCATTGAATGAATGCATGAATCATAACAAGCTTCGTGAGGAAGTTATGTCCGAGACTTAGGACTGTTTGTATATATTTTTATGAGCTCGCAATCACAGAGTGATATTCAGTGCAATGTAGGAGTGTTGCATTTGTAAAACTGCTGAGTACAGATAGTACCACTCTTTTTGGAAATTACTCATTCTTCTACAATAGCTGTTTGTAGGCTAAGGTTTTGATGGGTAA
The DNA here is from genome assembly GCA_030765055.1 of Mantis religiosa. Classification (NCBI taxonomy): domain Eukaryota; kingdom Metazoa; phylum Arthropoda; class Insecta; order Mantodea; family Mantidae; genus Mantis; species Mantis religiosa. The sequence continues at coordinate 237,330,607 of CM060948.1, read as the reverse complement.
AGCGACTGAAAAATTCAATGCCATAACCGGGATTTGAATCATGGATCTCTCGGCAACGGAGCAGCCGTCTGGAGACTGACATTGAATGCTTCAGTCTAAATCTATTACCCCTTTTGTTCTGGAGTAAGTTGTATGTACCAAATGTATCACACTTCACCTGGTATGCTGACGTCATTGCAGAAGATGGACTGCCTAATAAGGAATTTACATTATTCATGTTATTTGAAGTAAAGGAAACAGCAGACTGTAGGCGTGGTTACTCATGCACTCAACTATTTTTACTTTTCCTAGCAGACTTCTCTTTAAATCGTCGTCTGCTAGACTGCTGGCAACAGAGGAAATATTCTTTCAATACAATGATTAATGTAATATTGAGTATAAACAATGGAAATTGAATAAGGAATATAATATAACAAAACTGATTTTCCGCTAGATTTTATACTCCAAAGTAGTGATTACTGCCCTATTTCTCACTTTTCAGTATGCGTAGCATTCTTTGTCTTAATTGTGTGTTAAAGTTCGCATGTGCTGTCAGAAATACGCTGTAACAGTTAGAAATATTACAAGCTTGATCTATCCTCTTACTCCTAAGTCTAGATATCCAAGCTTATGCGAAGGAGGGCATCATCTGTAACAATTTAATATTGGAACATATGACAATCTGACAGCCGGGCAGGTATGAAAAATACAGCTGTAGTAGCTTCCGGCAACGTAAACATTTGGGTGCGTGATATTTCATAATTTAGTTAGTCATTTGAAAACAGAGGCGCTGCAATCACCTCGTGTTGCCAACGATTAACATGGAAGGTTCACTTATAATAATAGATGTTCTGTGCTCCTGCATTTGAATCCAAGAGATTTCAAAGTGTTATACATAGAAGATACAAAATCCGTATATTCTTTTTTCTCATTAAATTCGTCAGCTGCTTGACAGTTGGATATTCACCCCTGTCTTATAAATCATAAGTTGCTCTATGTAAAACACACTTTTTAAAATAGTCTAATTTGGTGACACGTTTTTTCAATGCTCGATGTTTCTCCAGAAGACCTAAACATGGGAATTTCTAATTTAGTGAACTGCTTGCCTTCTTAGCAATGTTCTTCACGGAATGAGCACTATCGTGTCATTAATTCTCATATCTAAGCGAAATTTGTACGTTCGTAAACTTCTTTAATTGACAACTGTTTAAAAAACGAAAATAGAATGCCTATGTAAACATCCTAAGAATTGTCTCTAAACCAGTATTAGGGACAATTAAGGCTTGCTAGGTGACATGGGAACTTTAAAAGGCATGTTTGCACTCTTTAAAAACCATCACTTAACTGAATGCAGTTTTTAAAATGCGTGAGTATGTGTCCGTTTTTCTTCATAAGCCTTGCTGGTTCTTTTCTCTCTGGTGATACGTCTTATCTCTCCGTATCTCTTAAACCAGATGTACTACAAACTTGGGGTTTGGACAGTCACACTCTTAAAAGTAGGACTGTAACATGGAAATACAAAATAATTACTAATTATTAACTTTTGAGGGCGCAAAGAAATTAATCATAGGGTTCGGCAAAGTGGGCTGGTCTGTGTTTTAAATTGAACAAAGCTGAACTCACGTACCTGGCTAGTCAGCGATAAACCAGCCACGCATGGACCAGTTACGCCAACCCGCCTCATATGGTCATTTCCATTTTGTAGTTAAAAAACTGACTATGGCCTAAAGCTGGTCTTCTTCTCATATTCCCCTTGCATCTACAAAAGAATTGGCAATAAGGTCGTTTTTGCAGAGATTTATTTCAATTAACTTGAAGTAGAGTTTGTAGGAATAGTTTGTACAATGACAGATAAAATCTCCGTGTGCAACACATCAACCTTACAAATTAAGGTTTATTCTGGGTTTAAAGGGCTTCAAAACCCGTATTTCTGGTGGTAATTTGGTAAAGAATATTTTTGGGATGAAATACCTTCTGTACCTGCTGTTACAATTTATATAAGATTTTTTGGTGATATTTCATTGCTTTTCCCCCAAATACATGGAGTAAAATGAAGGTTAATTATTGAAAATTAAATTCAGTTCTGTGCCTGCAGGGAAGCAGCGTGGATATACTAACCTTTTGGGAGAATTAATTTTAGTTATAATAATTTAATTTTGATTCTATTGCTGTCATGAAACAAATATAATTCGATTCCAGTGTATTATCGAGTAAATAATATTATGTGAATGTATAAACGAATGAAGCCATACAAATTTCCATAAAACCAAACTTCTCCAAATACATTTATCAAAGTAGGTCATGATTCATTTGCGCGACAACGCTTTCGGTTTACAACCATGTGACGTCTTTTTGTCTGCACTCTACAGAGGCAATGAGTTTTTTCTACACCTTTTTTTGAGTTCACAGAGTTCATTATGGGAAGGAGTGGCAATGTCATAAAATATACTCAGAAATGGTAACCTTCTTGATGCATTCTCTACTTTTCTAAGCTTTTTTCTAAACAGATATGCTGTATAATATTCTCACGATCTTCTCTACTCGAACTATTCATGTACAGTGATTTTTCTACCTAATAAAGTTTAATTTTCACCTAGATTGAATTCAGATTATGATTAAGAACTTGGTTTACAGCAGGATACTAAAATAAAAGAGAATTTTGTATCATTAGGTGCTATTTTCAATTTCTCTACTACATATGCAGTAGTTAGAGAAAGTATTACATTTAATCCAAAAATTTGATATAGAGATTTCCCTGGAAATACACGTTTGGTGTTCCTCAAACAAAGCACTTTTCGAAAAAGGTGTATGGATGCGAATGTTGTTACGTATATAAACTTAGTATTCAAGTTCAGCATTTTCCAAGTATACGACACCAAGATTTTCAAGAAAATCGCTCCATCTTAGAATACCATTTACATGGAATATTTTTCAATATGTAGATTTTCGTAAACGTAATTCTAACAATTTTATTAAAGTACAATACTTTATGATATTTTATGAAATGAAATGTATGCGAGTTTTAGGGGTATGTTTTCAGAAGACCTTTTCATTCTGGATGATTTTACATTACTAGTAAACCGTAAGACTTAGATAAAATCTTACTACATAAAACATGTAGATTTGGTCAAAATGTAGAACCTATGTCCAATACATTTCTTTTATTCTGGAATGAAACATTTTAGAATAATTCCTTGTTATATGGATAGAGTAAACATGAAAAATTCAATGCCATGACCGGGATTTGAACCACGGATCTCCTGGTTTCCGTCCAGTTGCTCTAACCCATTGAGCTACCATGGCCAACGTGCCGTCCTGACATTAAATTCTCATGACATTCTGTGACATTCCATTGGCTGACTTGATGCGTTCATTGGTGCTTAATTCACGTCCGAGAAGCGCGCCAGTACCCCTTTCAACCTTCCGAGAATAATCAGTGCGTCATCTGAGATGCTTATATTAGCAAAGATAAAGCCAGGGTAATTTTTAGTGCTGCACCATAAGACTACTGATTTGCTGTACTCAGAAGGCTTTCCCTACTCGTGTCCAAACTGTTCTTACATTTGAATGTCGTGTTAATCGAGTAATCACACTTGCAGTAGTTATCTTATTGCTGATTTTCTTAACGTGTATGTGGGAGAGAAGGTCAAATTTTAAGAACTACTAGTTACACATTGGATTTTTGTACTTCGGTCAACATGTGTTGACCAGAGTTAAAATGAGAAACGACCTCCCGTTTGATAAAACTAAGTATGGGAAAATTTAAGCATGCTCATATGTGTTTTAATAAGATCTAGATTTTGGTGCAGTAAGACCGCATCTATCTACTACTCTACTACACTCTACCATTTATGCAAGCTACTCTGAATATAAGAGCACTCCAAGATGCATCAAAATATACACTTCTTTTGCCAGAAAATGTCTAATGATGTGTTTGAATAGAAGTACCTGAGACATTTATGTTAGAATTAATTTTGTAAGCAATGCTCCATGCAATTGAGCCTGAAGAAGCACACACCCGCACCCCCCCACCCACCATCCCGCCACACACACACACACACACACACACACACACACACACACACACACACACACACACACACACACACACCACACACACACACTCACACAAAACCACCCACACACAAAGTTTTTTGGATATAAGGGACCATCAAATACATAACTACTACGTTCTGAATTTTTGGGTAGAATGCAATATATTCTCTGCCTATTATGACGTGGTGGATACAATAGACATTCTCGTAATATCCCTGCTTCAACCCGTTGTGCGATACATTTTTGACTTTGTAATCAATATATCTGCTTCAGTATATATTTGATAACACTCTTTGTCATTTCTTAACCTGCTCAGCTCTAAACATTCTTCTGGAGTTTTTCCAGCCATTTTCCCTGGATCACTTTTTTTGGTCCAGTCATTGTTTCTAGACATTGCCACAACATTATTTATGTGTTACTTTTATTTCCTCATAAGTGGCATATAACCCGATGAAAGTTCAGATCCCTAAATCTAGAAAAGAAATGCCTCTAATTTTTTTTTTCTAACGCAGTCAACTCTCTCACCCTAATTTCTTTCTCTAAGTGTACAATTTATTACAATCATGTTTTTCCAGAAAAATAAATGTTAACCTTTAAGGACGAATGTAAACCTAACTCCATAGATATAGTTCTCAAAAACATAAACATTTAATTTATTAATTAATATCTTCCTTCCAGCTAAACAGAACATGAAGCGCACTGATGAGATAATTCGAAAATGTGTAAATTATGTAGTTTTCAATTATTGTTTCTGTCGTTCTTAAGCATAGATATCTGGAACGTACTACTCTCGACGGTCCTTTAGTTGCAACAGTTAAAGACTACTAGCGCATGGTGTCGGGTAGTTACTGCCCAGCCGATAGATAGCGCAGTAAGAAAATCTGAGCGCTGCTTAAAATTTTGCAAAATAGCTCTAAAATGTTCCGTTCCAAAATATTACTTTACTTTACTTGCAAGTAAATTATCCATATACATCCTCTCATTTTCGAAACAAACATAATTCGCAATTTCTGCACCCGAAATGGTAAATTGCTTACCATCGTCCTGGACCACGACTGCACGATCATAATTATAAGATGTCAAAATTAGTATACATATCTCATTGAATGAATGCATGAATCATAACAAGCTTCGTGAGGAAGTTATGTCCGAGACTTAGGACTGTTTGTATATATTTTTATGAGCTCGCAATCACAAAGTGATATTCAGTGCAATGTAGGAGTGTTGCATTTGTAAAACTGCTGAGTACAGATAGTACCACTCTTTTTGGAAATTACTCATTCTTCTACAATAGCTGTTTGTAGGCTAAGGTTTTGATGGGTAAAGCGACTGAAAAATTCAATGCCATATCCGGGATTCGAACCATGGATCTCCCAGCAACGGAGCAACCTGAGACTGACATTTAATGCTTCAGTCTAAATCTATTACCCCTTTTGTTCTGGAGTAGGTTGTATGTACCAAATGTATCACACTTCACCTGGTATGCTGACGTCAGTGTAGAAGATGGACTACCTAATAAAGAATTTACATTATTCATGTTATTTGAAGTAAAGGAAACAGCAGACTGTAGGCGTGGTTACTCATGCACTCAACTATTTTTACTTTTCCTAGCAGACTTCTCTTTAAATCGTCGTCTGCTAGACTGCTGGCAACAGAGGAAATATTCTTTCAATACAATGATTAATGTAATATTGAGTATAAACAATGGAAAATGAATAAGGAATATAATATAACAAAACTGATTTTCCGCTAGATTTTATACTCCAAAGTAGTGATTACTGCCCTATTTCTCACTTTTCAGTATGCGCAGTATTCTTTGTCTTAATTGTGTGTTAAAGTTCGCGATTTTATTTGCATGTGCTGTCAGAAATACGCTGTAACAGGTAGAAATATTACAAGCTTGATCTATCCTCTTACTCCTAAGTCTAGATATCCAAACTTATGTGAAGGAGGACAGAATGAATTTACCTCTACCTATATTGCGCAAGCTATGACACATTCATGGGAGTCAAAAACAAACATCTCTAATGCTTGACTAACTGGATGAGTGAAGCGGAAATCTTAATGTCCAATACGAAGGAGGTGTGGTAGAGCGACAAGGTGATGTCATGCAGGCCTAAGAGCTAAAATTGAGCTTCCTGTTCTAGATTGAGCGCTCAGAGAATGAATCCGTGCCTGGACAAAGATGGCGCAAATAATGTTGCAAACTAGCAACTTGTCACTTCGTTCAGCTTCTGTCGTTTTTTGTTATGAGGAAAAGCATTCCATTGTGTCTTGAATAATACAATGCATGATGCAAAGTACACGAGCAGTTAAACAGAATTTAAAATTTGTTACTGCTTCCTTTTTTAAAGGTAGTGTCATGGTAAGGAGGCACTACCTGTAGTGTCGGCTCTGGGTAACAGCATGTTGTAAATGTGCGAGGGTATGACCAACAGCTTGACAATATTTGTATCAGGGTGAACAATCGCAGCTAAATGACAACTGAATAACGTTAACCAAGAATATCCTGCGGTCGCGGCTATGCGTATGTAACTAGCAAATACTCACCGATGTACTTACTTCATTGTAGTTTAAGACATTCCTATTTTTTGGAACCGAAACTTTAGGAATTGCTACTGATTTTTGTAACATTTCTTATGTTCCTAAATACTGCTGTTTTATGTAACATTCTATCTTTGTTTCCTCGCATCGTTGATTCATGCTAATACAGATAGTAACAGCGTTATAAATGTACATTATAACAGTGTAGTGAGTATCCCTTATTAATTTTCTCTATTGAAAATATTATTGGTCTTTGTTTCCGCGTAGTAAGATTAATACGTCTCTAAAAGCAATCTATCATTTAAATGTTTTGAATAATATTTCTTCTTCAACTTCCTTAGTTTTACCAGTGTCTGGTGGTAAAGTAACAGAAACTCTGGGTCAGATAGAGAACCCAGGATGGGTGATCAGCCTGATGTCTAGTATGAGAGGGAGAAAGTTGATGAAAGAATGAGGGCGAAATTGATTAAAGGAAAGATGATAATGGAGCAAATGGTGGAAAGATGGCGGGAAAACCGGAGATCGCAGAGAAAACCCCCCTGAGCCGTGTTGTCCCCCAGAAATATCACATGCGGTTACCTGGGATTGAACCTTGGCGAGAGAGTCAGGACACGATACTGCCTTTGAACAATGTTTCAAGTTATGTAAAACAAACGAATATATGATACTGCTTGATATAACAAATTACGATTTCCAAACTTGTCCTACACAGCTTTTGTGAAGGAACAATTAAGTATAAGACAGTAGATAAAAATGCAATCGATATACTAAAGGTAATGCGAAAAATGACCTAATAGAGTTTCAAATCTGGAAAACTTCTCATTTATAGCTATAATTACTTTCTTGTTCTTTTGTACTCTTGTGTAAAATGGATAAATGGGATTAATTCCCTTGTAGCCCGAGGCAGTTCTTGCAATGCTGAGTTGAAAAAAAATCAAAGATAAAAAATTAAAATGATGGCAACTAACTTTTGGGGTAATTGTGAAAGACGATTGGTTGATTCAAGTTATGCTACAACTTTTCTTATTATAGTAGTTTGATGCTGGCCATCCTGGAAATTTCAGTGTGGAAGAAAGGAATGTGTTCTATGTTCCTGTGGAAGGAAGAGCATTTGATATATCTTCCGTACTGAAACAGTTATTTTATGTTGTCCCCAAAGAGTTTCAAATATTGTATTATGTGAGGTTATGTAGAGTGAGTCACGCACAGAGAAGCTATGTAAGTGGAAATGACGTCACAAAAGTGTGGAATAACAAACTTATTTGTGATTGGTGTGACGCGTATATCGTAAAACGTGGACCAATCAGATATAGAAGATTTTACGTTGCCATGGAGGATATTCAATATTCTTCTAGGGGGGTCGAACTATTAGCGAAATGCTAATGTGTAGAAGAAACGGAACTGGTCATTCTTCTCCTAACAGTCGCCGTGGACGGATGTAAGGTTCTCTTCTTAAACGCCGTTGTGTGCGGAAGAGTATAAGTTTATTCTCGTAACCATCATCGATTATAACTAGATAATCTTTATATTAAATATCATCGCTAGAAGACACACGATTTAATTATTATACACGGTAGTGAAAAAACGTATAAAACTTTTGATTCTTGCACGCATCCAGATAAACGCGTCACATCAAGTGAATCTTGTGTAAGAATAGTGTTATAAATGTTGTATCATACATCTTGTTCGAACTGGTGTTAACTGAAGTAAGGAAATAAAAGTTTCTACATTATTTAATACAGAGGAAAATGATTACTCATTTTACGTAAAATTTCCTTCCGCCGTACCACCCCTGTAAAAGAAGATATCTAGCTCAACCGACTGAAGCCACGCCGAGGTAAGCTGGGACTTCAAGAATCATCAATTCCAGCCCTGTTCCAAATGATCACCTCAACGAGGGGCATAATTCACCATCCTTCTATACGATTCGACCAAAATCCAGTTCCAAAATGGCGCCCAACGTGGGGCTCGAATAGGCAGAAGGAGGATTACACCACAGGAGAATAAATAGTGTAATGGACAGGTAACTTCGAATCAAGAAAGAAGAAAGAAGAAAAGTGAGTACGGAAAATCTTAATAGATAATTAATAGAAAAAGTGACAAAATTATAATTTTTATTTTTTTATGTTATTAAGAAAGGGAAAAATATTACCTAAAATGGAAGGTAAAAAATTAACAGACAATAATAATAAAAATGTTGGGGAAGGAGTGGAAAGACTAGTTAGTGATAAGAGAGCAGAAATACAAGAAGTCAGGGAAGTAGTGGAAGGAATGATTAGTGATGATGCAGGAACAAGTAGAACAGAAATTATGCAGAGTAAAGTTAATGAAATGATAATAGACAGGTTAGAGAAAATGATGAGTAATTTTGATGCTAAAATGGATAATTTAAGACAGGATATGAATCAAAATTCAGAAAATTTAAATAGTTTTAGACAGGAAATAAGACAGGAAATAAGACAGAATTCAGACCAAAATTCAGAAAATTTAAATAGTTTTAGACAGGAAATAAGACAGGAAATAAGACAGAATTCAGATCAAAATTCAGAAAATTTAAATAGTTTTAGACAGGAAATAAGACAGGAAATAAAACAGAATTCAGAAAAGGCAGATCAAAATTTAAGGCAGGAAATGAGTAATTTAAATGCTAAGGTAGATCAAAATTCAGAAAAGGTAGATCAAAATTCAGAGAAGTTAGAAGCTAGGATAGATCAAGGTTTAGGTAACCTAAAAAATGAAATTGAGAAAGGAAGAGAAGAGTGTAGAGAAGGCATAAAATCTTTAAAACAGAAAATATAATCTCATGATGGAGAAATGTCTAAGTTAAAAGAGATGTTTCAGGAAATGAAAATAAGTCAGGAAAATGTAGTAAAAGATATAAGAAGTGAATTGGCTAAGGAGTCAGAAATCCTTAAGCAACAACAAGTAGAATTTGTAGAAAAACAAAAAGTAGAAATAGGGGAATTAGAGAATAGAATAAGACAAGAAATAGATGTAGTCTTATTAGATAATTCACGGAAATACCATGAGGAAAATATTGAAATACATAATAATTTTGTAAGAGAGGTAAATAGTATCAGAAATGATGTTAAACTAATTGCTACTGAGGTGCAAACACAACAAGATGAACTAAAAGTTAAATATGATGAAGTCAGTAAGTTGAATAGTGAAATGATTACAAGAATAGATTTGGCACAGGAAAGTTTTGAGAGAGAGAAAGAAAACATTAGCAAGCTGAATCAAGTTGTGGTTGCATTACAGGCAAGCAAAATTTCTGAGAACCAGAGGGTAATAAAATCTAAGAATATTACGTGTATTGACTCACCTGGTAATTCAGGTAATATTGTACAAAACTTAGAGAATTATTTGGAGAGTGACGATACAGAATCTTTGTCACCTGATTGTGAAGTAAATGGTAATGGACAAATACAAAACATGCACACACATACACAGTTACACAGTCAAGGTAACACAAATTGTACAAATTATTTGTTGCATGACATAAGTCCACCTACTTTCGAAGAAGAATCGGGAGACAATCCCAAAATATTTCTAAAGGAATTAGAAGAATATTTTAAAATTAAAAAGATTCCAAATGAATTTAGGATGATGATTGTTAAAAGGTGTTTGAAGAAAAATGCTTTAGAATGGCTGAGGTTAACACTAGCATCACATGAAACGTATAGTATGTTTAGGAATGTGTTTATAAATAGGTTCTGGGGTCCAGAAAGACAGAGAAGAATTAAAGTCGAACTGGCCACTGGTAAATTCGAGTTCAAGAAGGGTGTGTCCATGACAGAATATTTCCTAAAACTTGCTAACAAAAGTAAACTTGTGAATCCAGATATGTCAGAAACCGAGATCGTGAATATGCTAATACGACATTATCCACCGCACATTAGAAACCACCTAATTGTGGCTAAGCCCGTCGACTTTACTGATATGATTGAGTTATTATCAGAATTTGAGGCTCATAACCTTAATTCTGATTCTACTCATAGTCAAGTTGATCCTGACAAGACTCATATAGAACAAAAGCAAGTAAATAGACAGGAAGTAAGACCAACATTCAGGGAAAATCACAACCATACTAACCAAAACCAAAATAGTTTTAACCAAAATTGGGGCGGGGCACGTTCAAGAGACAACTATGAACGAAGAGAGTACAACCCCAGAAAGACATATGAATCGGTAGTGCCAGGTATAGGAAGGAGAATTCCAAATACTCCTAGGAGGAATTATAATAATGACCAACCTGTGGGAAATGTGAGGAGTAATCAGGTGAATCAACTGAGGTTTTACAGGGGAAATAACTTAAGAACGGGTTATCAAAGTAGAGGAAGAGGAACTAGCATCGAAGACTCTTCATTAAGAGATTTTGGGGGTCCTAGGTTTGAAAGGGCAGACAATAACCTAGAAAGGACACGGACTCAGGGAATGGAAGGAGAAATAAATAACGGTAGTACCAACCCAACTGCTAGTGTAACTACCGACCGCACTAATGCGGAAAACTGAGTACCAAATCATTTTGTGCCTTGGAAAGTGGTTCGGTAAAAATGACACAGGGCAAAATCAAAATTCAAAATTTACCAGAAGATAAGCTCACTCTCTCCAGAAGTAAAGATCGGGAATTAGTAAATCCACCTCAGATTAACCTTCGTATAGGCGATAGCGAATATAAAGTATTGATAGACACAGGAGCTAGTTCATCAGTAATAAGTGAGAACTTATTCAAGGAATTACTATCCAAGTTTAGGATTGAATATTTAAACGTGTGTAATGTATACTGTAGCACAGCTATTGGGAAAAAGAAAGATAAAGTTAAATATCAAGCGTTAATTCCTGCGCGAATAGATGATTGGAATTTCAATTTTATCGTATTGGTAATACCAAACTTAGCTCGTGATATTATTATTGGCAATGATGTATTGTATGATTGGCAAAGTGTGATAGATTTCGAGAAACATGAAATGAAGGTCAAAGGAGATAATGAAGTAATAAAAATAAATTTGTTAGAAGAAATTATATTAAAAGAGGATGAGAAGGATAGTATAAATAATGATAGGTTTTTTGTAGAAAATATAATATTATACGAAGAAGATATAATAAATAATGAAGAAGATGATAGTGGTAAAGAAAATTTACTTTTAAATAATAAAGAAAATGAGACGTTTGACCTTGGAGATCATTGTTGCCAAATAAACACATTAAATACCGACACCGAGCGAAAACAAGAAGAGGAAGAAATGATATTCCAAAGAACTTTGAAAGAAAAGTTAGGGAAAACATACAATTTAAATCACGCGCAAAGAGAACAATTGAGGTTATGTATACTAAAGAACAGGAACGTTTTTAGTACGAAACCTGGATTGTGTAATAAGTACATACATACATTTAAGGTGAACGACATTGCTCCTTATACTCATAAAAGTAGATCTGTGCCTATCACTATTAGACAACAAGCATCTGAAGTAATAAACGATATGCTAGAAAATGGAAATAAAATTTTAAAAGATTGGATACCAAAGTATGGGCCAATAAAGGCAATATTATCAGACAACGCCACGGTTCACCGGAGTAAATTGTTTACTTCAGAAATGAAGAACAACAACATTAAGATGTATTACTCTTCAGCATATTTTCCCCAAGGAAATCCTTGCGAGAGAGTGATGCGTGATTTAGGCTTGTATTTCAGAATTCTGTGTCATTCTAACCACCGAGGCTGGTACAAATACTGCCATATTATTGAGAAAATCATTAACAATACCCCAAACTCTACTACCAAATTTTCACCAATCGAATTAATGACTGGACTACAACCTGAACCTCTAGTAATAAAAGCACCAACAACCTTAAAAGTAGATGAAATGGAATTGAATGAAGAAGAAAAGTGTGCTGAAGCATTTCGAAGAATAAAAGAAAAAGCAGAGAAAAGATTATTAAAGATACAAAGAAAAGGAGCGAAATGGAATCCTGAAATAAATGATAAAGTTCTCGTAAAGACATTTAATATCTCCAGTTCTAAAATCAAATCCTATTGGAGAATGAATTTGTTATATAAAGGTCCATATAAAATAGTAAGAAAATTTGGGGATCATACGTACGAATTAAGAGACGATGATAATAAAATGATAGGAAAATATCACAAAACACTTTTAAAACCATTCAAAAGCCTTGACACTCACAAGAACAAATGATTTAAAAAAAAAAAAAAAATGTTTATGAATTACTGAAAAATGTTTTGTTTTTTATTATTGTGTTCGAATAATTTCTGATTTTATATTGTTATTTTAAATTGTATTAATTGTTCATTGTAATAATGTTTAATTATTGGGGCATTCTTCAGAATATATGGAACAATATTATTGGGAGATTTAAGTTAATTTTCCATATATTCTGAAGAGGGGCATCTGAAACAGTTATTTTATGTTGTCCCCAAAGAGTTTCAAATATTGTATTATGTGAGGTTATGTAGAGTGAGTCACGCACAGAGAAGCTATGTAAGTGGAAATGACGTCACAAAAGTGTGGAATAACAAACTTATTTGTGATTGGTGTGACGCGTATATCGTAAAACGTGGACCAATCAGATATAGAAGATTTTACGTTGCCATGGAGGATATTCAATATTCTTCTAGGGGGGTCGAACTATTAGCGAAATGCTAATGTGTAGAAGAAACGGAACTGGTCATTCTTCTCCTAACAGTCGCCGTGGACGGATGTAAGGTTCTCTTCTTAAACGCCGTTGTGTGCGGAAGAGTATAAGTTTATTCTCGTAACCATCATCGATTATAACTAGATAATCTTTATATTAAATATCATCGCTAGAAGACACACGATTTAATTATTATACACGGTAGTGAAAAAACGTATAAAACTTTTGATTCTTGCACGCATCCAGATAAACGCGTCACATCAAGTGAATCTTGTGTAAGAATAGTGTTATAAATGTTGTATCATACATCTTGTTCGAACTGGTGTTAACTGAAGTAAGGAAATAAAAGTTTCTACATTATTTAATACAGAGGAAAATGATTACTCATTTTACGTAAAATTTCCTTCCGCCGTACCACCCCTGTAAAAGAAGATATCTAGCTCAACCGACTGAAGCCACGCCGAGGTAAGCTGGGACTTCAAGAATCATCAATTCCAGCCCTGTTCCAAATGATCACCTCAACGAGGGGCATAATTCACCATCCTTCTATACGATTCGACCAAAATCCAGTTCCAGTACTTATTCCAGGTACAGAGAAATCAATAGCTGTTGTACTTTAAGATGCTCTAACTCGTTATTCAATGCATTGCTGTGAAAACCATTCACGGAAAAATAAATGATTATTGGCATTGCAATACCTTAATTTTATTTTCAGATACAACAATCAAGAGGTGAATGATCCAATATTGAACTTGAACTTCATTGAAGTTCATTGGAGATTACAATCATGTTCCGTCACTTGCAGGTATAAACCAATCTTAAATGCAATTGGAGTAGGTAGTTGCTGTGTTTGGAATGTAAAAGTGCCATACCTAGTAAAGAAATGGTTATAATCATAACAGCATTGAAACCTGCAAAAGCAGAAACTCCTACAGTAGTATGGATATTCTAAAGTGCCTATGAGAATATTTTACAGCAGATAGGTAAGAATCTTACCAAAAAATCATGCCATTCTCATCTGATACAAACTTTAAGTTCTTTAGTATTTTATGTTGCTGCTACGTTTAATGAACATTCTTTTATTCTTTTACCCATGGCTCGACAGCCCATAGAGGGCCAAGGCCTGCCAACCGGACTGCCGACCTCACGCCCACATACGCAAGGTATAGGTGAGCGATTATCTAACCGATACGGGGAGGAGATGTGGTCAGCATCTCGGCACACCCAGCCGGACAGTTGACTTTCTTGACCAGCGCCGCTTACCTATCGCAAGCTCCTCAATTTCCTCACGATGCTGAGTGGTCACCAGTCCTATACCCGGGACTTAAAATACGCACCTTTCAGGGGTGGGATCGATTCTGGGTCGAATTCCGTGGCAGGGAACCAAAGCCTTAGCCCACTACGCCGCGGCGCAGAACACTTTTAATGAAATTGTTTATGTTAATTTTGTAAATTGCAAAGCTGTAATTTGTTAGTTTACTCTTCAGCAATCCATATAGCGTTACTAAAATATTCAAGTTTATCATTTCTGCCATTTATATCACTTTGTGCAGCAGCTGTAATTTTATGTTAAAGTGTCTTTATTTAAAATGAAAACGTTTATTCGTGTTATTCATGTTATTTAAATGATTTAGAAATATATGTAATACTACTCAGAATGTTTTGTTAAAGTTTCTTTGTAATTAACTGAATTAGCTATGCTGCATTACTTTTAAGCGTTTTGAGTTATAGCTACAGTGTTATAACTAGTGTTGTGCTGTAGATTCATTGTAATTGATTCAGTTGAATTACTCATTAAATTTAAGTAAATGTCAAATTAGTATGTTATGCTAATGAGCCATAATAATAAAAGAAAGCAGTAACTGTCAAAACAGTGTCCTATTCAAATTTTCCTGTCAAATACCACATCCTATGGTTAATTGCTGGAAAGTTCATACAAACTTTTTGAGGTAATTCATTAAAGTAGGAAATAATGAACATGTGCCACGCAGAAAACTTATTGCAAGAGTCAGCTGATTATATGTTCTAATACTGTATTGGTACAGATGATCGAAGATGATTATGTGAGCTTTTATAAAATGTAACTACTTAGAAACTGCAGTCACAACTCTCAGAGCTCACGTAACTATCTTTCTGCATCATCTGTAACAATTTAATATTGGAACATATGATAATCTGACAGCCGGGCAGGTATGAAAAATACAGCTGTAGTAGCTTCCGGCAACGTAAACATTTGGTTGCGCAATATTTCATAATTTAGTTAGTCATTTGAAAACAGAGGCGCTGCAATCACCTCGTGTTGCCAACGATTAACATGGAAGGTTCACTTATAATAATAGATGTTCTGTGCTCCTGCATTTGAATCCAAGAGATTTCAAAGTGTTATACATAGAAGATACAAAATCCGTATATTCTTTTTTCTCATTAAATTCGTCAGCTGTTTGACAGTTGGATATTCACCCCTGTCTTATAAATCATAAGTTGCTCTATGTAAAACACACTTTTTAAAATAGTCTAAGTTGGTGACACGTTTTTTCACTGCTCGATGTTTCTCCAGAAGACCTAAACATGGGAATTTCTAATTTAGTGAACTGCTTGCCTTCTTAGCAATGTTCTTCACGGAATGAGCACTATCGTGTCATTAATTCTCATATCTAAGCGAAATTTGTACGTTCGTAAACTTCTTTAATTGGCAACTGTTTGAAAAACGAATGCATCAAAAATATTTTGCCAGAAAATATCTAATGATGTGTTTGAATAAGAGTACCTGAGACATTTATGTAAGAATTAATTTTGTAAACAATGCTTCATGCAATGGTTAGCCTGAAGAAGCACACACCCGCACCCACCCACCCACCCACCCACCCACCCACCCACACACACACACACACACACACACACACACACACACACACACACACACACACACACACACACACACACACACACACACGAACAAACACACACAGCCACCCGAACACAAAGTTTTTCGGATATAAGGGATCATCAAATACATAACTACTACGTTCTGAATTTTTGGGTAGAATGCAATATATTCTCTGCCTATTATGACGTGGTGGATACAGTAGACATTCTCGTAATATCCCTGCTTCAACCCGTTGTGCGATACATTTTTGACTTTGTAATGAATATATCTGCTTCAGTATATATTTGATAACACTTTGTGTCATTTCTTAAGCTGCTCATCTCTAAACATTCTTCTGGAGTTTTTCCAGCCATTTTCCCTGGATCAGTTTTTTTCCTCCAGTCATTGTTTCTAGACATTGCAACAACATTATTTATGTGTTACTTTTATTTCCTCATAAGTGGCACATAGCCCGATCAAAGTTCAGATCCCTAAATCTAAAAAAGAAATGCCTCTAATCTTTTTTTTTTTTTTTTTAACACAGTCCACTCTCTCACCCTAATTTATTTTTCTTAGTGTACAATTTATTACAGTCATGTTTTTCCCGAAAAATAAATGTTTACCTTTAAGAACGAATGCAAACCTAACTCCATAGATATAGTTCTCAAAAATATAAACATTCAATTTATTAATTAATATCTTCCTTCCAGCTAAACAGAACATGAAGGGCACTGATGAGATAATTCCAAAATGTGCAAATTATGTAGTTTTCAATTATTGTTAGCATCGGTTTCCGTCGTTCTTAAGCAGAGATATCTGGAACGTACTACTCTCGACGGTCCTTTAGTTGCAACAGACCACTAGCGCATGGTGTCGGGTAGTTACTGCCCAGCCGATAGATAGCGCAGCAAGAAAATCTGAGCGCTGCTTTAAGATTTTGCAAAATAGCTCTAAAATGTTCCGTTTCAAGATATTACTTTACTTTACTTGCAAGTAAATTATCCATATACATCCTCTCATTTTCGAAACAAACATAATTCGCAATTTCTGCACCCGAAATGGTAAATTGCTTACCATCGTCCTGGACCACGACTCCACGATCATAGTTATAAGATGTCAAAATTAGTATAAAATATCATTGAATGAATGCATGAATCATAACAAGCTTCGTGAGGAAGTTATGTCCGAGACTTAGGACTGTTTGTATATATTTTTATGAGCTCGCAATCACAGAGTGATATTCAGTGCAATGTAGGAGTGTTGCATTTGTAAAACTGCTGAGTACAGATAGTACCACTCTTTTTGGAAATTACTCATTCTTCTACAATAGCTGTTTGTAGGCTAAGGTTTTGATGGGTAAAGCGACTGAAAAATTCAATGCCATAACCGGGATTTGAATCATGGATCTCTCGGCAACGGAGCAGCCGTCTGGAGACTGACATTGAATGCTTCAGTCTAAATCTATTACCCCTTTTGTTCTGGAGTAAGTTGTATGTACCAAATGTATCACACTTCACCTGGTATGCTGACGTCATTGCAGAAGATGGACTGCCTAATAAGGAATTTACATTATTCATGTTATTTGAAGTAAAGGAAACAGCAGACTGTAGGCGTGGTTACTCATGCACTCAACTATTTTTACTTTTCCTAGCAGACTTCTCTTTAAATCGTCGTCTGCTAGACTGCTGGCAACAGAGGAAATATTCTTTCAATACAATGATTAATGTAATATTGAGTATAAACAATGGAAATTGAATAAGGAATATAATATAACAAAACTGATTTTCCGCTAGATTTTATACTCCAAAGTAGTGATTACTGCCCTATTTCTCACTTTTCAGTATGCGTAGCATTCTTTGTCTTAATTGTGTGTTAAAGTTCGCATGTGCTGTCAGAAATACGCTGTAACAGTTAGAAATATTACAAGCTTGATCTATCCTCTTACTCCTAAGTCTAGATATCCAAGCTTATGCGAAGGAGGGCATCATCTGTAACAATTTAATATTGGAACATATGACAATCTGACAGCCGGGCAGGTATGAAAAATACAGCTGTAGTAGCTTCCGGCAACGTAAACATTTGGGTGCGTGATATTTCATAATTTAGTTAGTCATTTGAAAACAGAGGCGCTGCAATCACCTCGTGTTGCCAACGATTAACATGGAAGGTTCACTTATAATAATAGATGTTCTGTGCTCCTGCATTTGAATCCAAGAGATTTCAAAGTGTTATACATAGAAGATACAAAATCCGTATATTCTTTTTTCTCATTAAATTCGTCAGCTGTTTGACAGTTGGATATTCACCCCTGTCTTATAAATCATAAGTTGCTCTATGTAAAACACACTTTTTAAAATAGTCTAAGTTGGTGACACGTTTTTTCAATGCTCGATGTTTCTCCAGAAGACCTAAACATGGGAATTTCTAATTTAGTGAACTGCTTGCCTTCTTAGCAATGTTCTTCACGGAATGAGCACTATCGTGTCATTAATTCTCATATCTAAGCGAAATTTGTACGTTCGTAAACTTCTTTAATTGGCAACTGTTTGAAAAACGAATGCATCAAAAATATTTTGCCAGAAAATATCTAATGATGTGTTTGAATAAGAGTACCTGAGACATTTATGTAAGAATTAATTTTGTAAACAATGCTTCATGCAATGGTTAGCCTGAAGAAGCACACACCCGCACTCACCCGCCCACCCACCCACCCACACACACACACACACAGACACACACACACACACACACACACACACACACACACACACACACACGAACAAACACACACAGCCACCCGAACACAAAGTTTTTCGGATATAAGGGATCATCAAATACATAACTACTACGTTCTGAATTTTTGGGTAGAATGCAATATATTCTCTGCCTATTATGACGTGGTGGATACAGTAGACATTCTCGTAATATCCCTGCTTCAACCCGTTGTGCGATACATTTTTGACTTTGTAATGAATATATCTGCTTCAGTATATATTTGATAACACTTTGTGTCATTTCTTAAGCTGCTCATCTCTAAACATTCTTCTGGAGTTTTTCCAGCCATTTTCCCTGGATCAGTTTTTTTCCTCCAGTCATTGTTTCTAGACATTGCAACAACATTATTTATGTGTTACTTTTATTTCCACATAAGTGGCACATAGCCCGATCAAAGTTCAGATCCCTAAATCTAAAAAAGAAATGCCTCTAATCTTTTTTTTTTTTTTTTTTTTTTTTTTTTTTAACACAGTCCACTCTCTCACCCTAATTTATTTTTCTTAGTGTACAATTTATTACAGTCATGTTTTTCCCGAAAAATAGATGTTTACCTTTAAGAACGAATGCAAACCTAACTCCATAGATATAGTTCTCAAAAATATAAACATTTAATTTATTAATTAATATCTTCCTTCCAGCTAAACAGAACATGAAGGGCACTGATGAGATAATTCCAAAATGTGCAAATTATGTAGTTTTCAATTATTGTTAGCATCGGTTTCCGTCGTTCTTAAGCAGAGATATCTGGAACGTACTACTCTCGACGGTCCTTTAGTTGCAACAGACCACTAGCGCATGGTGTCGGGTAGTTACTGCCCAGCCGATAGATAGCGCAGCAAGAAAATCTGAGCGCTGCTTTAAGATTTTGCAAAATAGCTCTAAAATGTTCCGTTTCAAGATATTACTTTACTTTACTTGCAAGTAAATTATCCATATACATCCTCTCATTTTCGAAACAAACATAATTCGCAATTTCTGCACCCGAAATGGTAAATTGCTTACCATCGTCCTGGACCACGACTCCACGATCATAGTTATAAGATATCAAAATTAGTATAAAATATCATTGAATGAATGCATGAATCTTAACAAGCTTCGTGAGGAAGTTATGTCCGAGACTTAGGACTGTTTGTATATATTTTTATGAGCTCGCAATCACAGAGTGATATTCAGTGCAATGTAGGAGTGTTGCATTTGTAAAACTGCTGAGTACAGATAGTACCACTCTTTTTGGAAATTACTCATTCTTCTACAATAGCTGTTTGTAGGCTAAGGTTTTGATGGGTAAAGCGACTGAAAAATTCAATGCCATAACCGGGATTTGAATCATGGATCTCTCGGCAACGGAGCAGCCGTCTGGAGACTGACATTGAATGCTTCAGTCTAAATCTATTACCCCTTTTGTTCTGGAGTAAGTTGTATGTACCAAATGTATCACACTTCACCTGGTATGCTGACGTCATTGCAGAAGATGGACTGCCTAATAAGGAATTTACATTATTCATGTTATTTGAAGTAAAGGAAACAGCAGACTGTAGGCGTGGTTACTCATGCACTCAACTATTTTTACTTTTCCTAGCAGACTTCTCTTTAAATCGTCGTCTGCTAGACTGCTGGCAACAGAGGAAATATTCTTTCAATACAATGATTAATGTAATATTGAGTATAAACAATGGAAATTGAATAAGGAATATAATATAACAAAACTGATTTTCCGCTAGATTTTATACTCCAAAGTAGTGATTACTGCCCTATTTCTCACTTTTCAGTATGCGTAGCATTCTTTGTCTTAATTGTGTGTTAAAGTTCGCATGTGCTGTCAGAAATACGCTGTAACAGTTAGAAATATTACAAGCTTGATCTATCCTCTTACTCCTAAGTCTAGATATCCAAGCTTATGCGAAGGAGGGCATCATCTGTAACAATTTAATATTGGAACATATGACAATCTGACAGCCGGGCAGGTATGAAAAATACAGCTGTAGTAGCTTCCGGCAACGTAAACATTTGGGTGCGTGATATTTCATAATTTAGTTAGTCATTTGAAAACAGAGGCGCTGCAATCACCTCGTGTTGCCAACGATTAACATGGAAGGTTCACTTATAATAATAGATGTTCTGTGCTCCTGCATTTGAATCCAAGAGATTTCAAAGTGTTATACATAGAAGATACAAAATCCGTATATTCTTTTTTCTCATTAAATTCGTCAGCTGTTTGACAGTTGGATATTCACCCCTGTCTTATAAATCATAAGTTGCTCTATGTAAAACACACTTTTTAAAATAGTCTAATTTGGTGACACGTTTTTTCAATGCTCGATGTTTCTCCAGAAGACCTAAACATGGGAATTTCTAATTTAGTGAACTGCTTGCCTTCTTAGCAATGTTCTTCACGGAATGAGCACTATCGTGTCATTAATTCTCATATCTAAGCGAAATTTGTACGTTCGTAAACTTCTTTAATTGACAACTGTTTAAAAAACGAAAATAGAATGCCTATGTAAACATCCTAAGAATTGTCTCTAAACCAGTATTAGGGACAATTAAGGCTTGCTAGGTGACATGGGAACTTTAAAAGGCATGTTTGCACTCTTTAAAAACCATCACTTAACTGAATGCAGTTTTTAAAATGCGTGAGTATGTGTCCGTTTTTCTTCATAAGCCTTGCTGGTTCTTTTCTCTCTGGTGATACGTCTTATCTCTCCGTATCTCTTAAACCAGATGTACTACAAACTTGGGGTTTGGACAGTCACACTCTTAAAAGTAGGACTGTAACATGGAAATACAAAATAATTACTAATTATTAACTTTTGAGGGCGCAAAGAAATTAATCATAGGGTTCGGCAAAGTGGGCTGGTCTGTGTTTTAAATTGAACAAAGCTGAACTCACGTACCTGGCTAGTCAGCGATAAACCAGCCACGCATAGACCAGTTACGCCAACCCGCCTCATATGGTCATTTCCATTTTGTAGTTAAAAAACTGACTATGGCCTAAAGCTGGTCTTCTTCTCATATTCCCCTTGCATCTACAAAAGAATTGGCAATAAGGTCGTTTTTGCAGAGATTTATTTCAATTAACTTGAAGTAGAGTTTGTAGGAATAGTTTGTACAATGACAGATAAAATCTCCGTGTGCAACACATCAACCTTACAAATTAAGGTTTATTCTGGGTTTAAAGGGCTTCAAAACCCGTATTTCTGGTGGTAATTTGGTAAAGAATATTTTTGGGATGAAATACCTTCTGTACCTGCTGTTACAATTTATATAAGATTTTTTGGTGATATTTCATTGCTTTTCCCCCAAATACATGGAGTAAAATGAAGGTTAATTATTGAAAATTAAATTCAGTTCTGTGCCTGCAGGGAAGCAGCGTGGATATACTAACCTTTTGGGAGAATTAATTTTAGTTATAATAATTTAATTTTGATTCTATTGCTGTCATGAAACAAATATAATTCGATTCCAGTGTATTATCGAGTAAATAATATTATGTGAATGTATAAACGAATGAAGCCATACAAATTTCCATAAAACCAAACTTCTCCAAATACATTTATCAAAGTAGGTCATGATTCATTTGCGCGACAACGCTTTCGGTTTACAACCATGTGACGTCTTTTTGTCTGCACTCTACAGAGGCAATGAGTTTTTTCTACACCTTTTTTTGAGTTCACAGAGTTCATTATGGGAAGGAGTGGCAATGTCATAAAATATACTCAGAAATGGTAACCTTCTTGATGCATTCTCTACTTTTCTAAGCTTTTTTCTAAACAGATATGCTGTATAATATTCTCACGATCTTCTCTACTCGAACTATTCATGTACAGTGATTTTTCTACCTAATAAAGTTTAATTTTCACCTAGATTGAATTCAGATTATGATTAAGAACTTGGTTTACAGCAGGATACTAAAATAAAAGAGAATTTTGTATCATTAGGTGCTATTTTCAATTTCTCTACTACATATGCAGTAGTTAGAGAAAGTATTACATTTAATCCAAAAATTTGATATAGAGATTTCCCTGGAAATACACGTTTGGTGTTCCTCAAACAAAGCACTTTTCGAAAAAGGTGTATGGATGCGAATGTTGTTACGTATATAAACTTAGTATTCAAGTTCAGCATTTTCCAAGTATACGACACCAAGATTTTCAAGAAAATCGCTCCATCTTAGAATACCATTTACATGGAATATTTTTCAATATGTAGATTTTCGTAAACGTAATTCTAACAATTTTATTAAAGTACAATACTTTATGATATTTTATGAAATGAAATGTATGCGAGTTTTAGGGGTATGTTTTCAGAAGACCTTTTCATTCTGGATGATTTTACATTACTAGTAAACCGTAAGACTTAGATAAAATCTTACTACATAAAACATGTAGATTTGGTCAAAATGTAGAACCTATGTCCAATACATTTCTTTTATTCTGGAATGAAACATTTTAGAATAATTCCTTGTTATATGGATAGAGTAAACATGAAAAATTCAATGCCATGACCGGGATTTGAACCACGGATCTCCTGGTTTCCGTCCAGTTGCTCTAACCCATTGAGCTACCATGGCCAACGTGCCGTCCTGACATTAAATTCTCATGACATTCTGTGACATTCCATTGGCTGACTTGATGCGTTCATTGGTGCTTAATTCACGTCCGAGAAGCGCGCCAGTACCCCTTTCAACCTTCCGAGAATAATCAGTGCGTCATCTGAGATGCTTATATTAGCAAAGATAAAGCCAGGGTAATTTTTAGTGCTGCACCATAAGACTACTGATTTGCTGTACTCAGAAGGCTTTCCCTACTCGTGTCCAAACTGTTCTTACATTTGAATGTCGTGTTAATCGAGTAATCACACTTGCAGTAGTTATCTTATTGCTGATTTTCTTAACGTGTATGTGGGAGAGAAGGTCAAATTTTAAGAACTACTAGTTACACATTGGATTTTTGTACTTCGGTCAACATGTGTTGACCAGAGTTAAAATGAGAAACGACCTCCCGTTTGATAAAACTAAGTATGGGAAAATTTAAGCATGCTCATATGTGTTTTAATAAGATCTAGATTTTGGTGCAGTAAGACCGCATCTATCTACTACTCTACTACACTCTACCATTTATGCAAGCTACTCTGAATATAAGAGCACTCCAAGATGCATCAAAATATACACTTCTTTTGCCAGAAAATGTCTAATGATGTGTTTGAATAGAAGTACCTGAGACATTTATGTTAGAATTAATTTTGTAAGCAATGCTCCATGCAATTGAGCCTGAAGAAGCACACACCCGCACCCCCCCACCCACCATCCCGCCACACACACACACACACACACACACACACACCACACACACACACTCACACAAAACCACCCACACACAAAGTTTTTTGGATATAAGGGACCATCAAATACATAACTACTACGTTCTGAATTTTTGGGTAGAATGCAATATATTCTCTGCCTATTATGACGTGGTGGATACAATAGACATTCTCGTAATATCCCTGCTTCAACCCGTTGTGCGATACATTTTTGACTTTGTAATCAATATATCTGCTTCAGTATATATTTGATAACACTCTTTGTCATTTCTTAACCTGCTCAGCTCTAAACATTCTTCTGGAGTTTTTCCAGCCATTTTCCCTGGATCACTTTTTTTGGTCCAGTCATTGTTTCTAGACATTGCCACAACATTATTTATGTGTTACTTTTATTTCCTCATAAGTGGCATATAACCCGATGAAAGTTCAGATCCCTAAATCTAGAAAAGAAATGCCTCTAATTTTTTTTTCTAACGCAGTCAACTCTCTCACCCTAATTTCTTTCTCTAAGTGTACAATTTATTACAATCATGTTTTTCCAGAAAAATAAATGTTAACCTTTAAGGACGAATGTAAACCTAACTCCATAGATATAGTTCTCAAAAACATAAACATTTAATTTATTAATTAATATCTTCCTTCCAGCTAAACAGAACATGAAGCGCACTGATGAGATAATTCGAAAATGTGTAAATTATGTAGTTTTCAATTATTGTTTCTGTCGTTCTTAAGCATAGATATCTGGAACGTACTACTCTCGACGGTCCTTTAGTTGCAACAGTTAAAGACTACTAGCGCATGGTGTCGGGTAGTTACTGCCCAGCCGATAGATAGCGCAGTAAGAAAATCTGAGCGCTGCTTAAAATTTTGCAAAATAGCTCTAAAATGTTCCGTTCCAAAATATTACTTTACTTTACTTGCAAGTAAATTATCCATATACATCCTCTCATTTTCGAAACAAACATAATTCGCAATTTCTGCACCCGAAATGGTAAATTGCTTACCATCGTCCTGGACCACGACTGCACGATCATAACTATAAGATGTCAAAATTAGTATACATATCTCATTGAATGAATGCATGAATCATAACAAGCTTCGTGAGGAAGTTATGTCCGAGACTTAGGACTGTTTGTATATATTTTTATGAGCTCGCAATCACAAAGTGATATTCAGTGCAATGTAGGAGTGTTGCATTTGTAAAACTGCTGAGTACAGATAGTACCACTCTTTTTGGAAATTACTCATTCTTCTACAATAGCTGTTTGTAGGCTAAGGTTTTGATGGGTAAAGCGACTGAAAAATTCAATGCCATATCCGGGATTCGAACCATGGATCTCCCAGCAACGGAGCAACCTGAGACTGACATTTAATGCTTCAGTCTAAATCTATTACCCCTTTTGTTCTGGAGTAGGTTGTATGTACCAAATGTATCACACTTCACCTGGTATGCTGACGTCAGTGTAGAAGATGGACTACCTAATAAAGAATTTACATTATTCATGTTATTTGAAGTAAAGGAAACAGCAGACTGTAGGCGTGGTTACTCATGCACTCAACTATTTTTACTTTTCCTAGCAGACTTCTCTTTAAATCGTCGTCTGCTAGACTGCTGGCAACAGAGGAAATATTCTTTCAATACAATGATTAATGTAATATTGAGTATAAACAATGGAAAATGAATAAGGAATATAATATAACAAAACTGATTTTCCGCTAGATTTTATACTCCAAAGTAGTGATTACTGCCCTATTTCTCACTTTTCAGTATGCGCAGTATTCTTTGTCTTAATTGTGTGTTAAAGTTCGCGATTTTATTTGCATGTGCTGTCAGAAATACGCTGTAACAGTTAGAAATATTACAAGCTTGATCCATCCTCTTACTCCTAAGTCTAGATATCCAAACTTATGTGAAGGAGGGCAGAATGAATTTACCTCTACCTATATTGCGCAAGCTATGACACATTCATGGGAGTCAAAAACAAACATCTCTAATGCTTGACTAACTGGATGAGTGAAGCGGAAATCTTAATGTCCAATACGAAGGAGGTGTGGTAGAGCGACAAGGTGATGTCATGCAGGCCTAAGAGCTAAAATTGAGCTTCCTGTTCTAGATTGAGCGCTCAGAGAATGAATCCGTGCCTGGACAAAGATGGCGCAAATAATGTTGCAAACTAGCAACTTGTCACTTCGTTCAGCTTCTGTCGTTTTTTGTTATGAGGAAAAGCATTCCATTGTGTCTTGAATAATACAATGCATGATGCAAAGTACACGAGCAGTTAAACAGAATTTAAAATTTGTTACTGCTTCCTTTTTTAAAGGTAGTGTCATGGTAAGGAGGCACTACCTGTAGTGTCGGCTCTGGATAACAGCATGTTGTAAATGTGCGAGTGTATGACCAACAGCTTGACAATATTTGTATCAGGGTGAACAATCGCAGCTAAATGACAACTGAATAACGTTAACCAAGAATATCCTGCGGTCGCGGCTATGCGTATGTAAGTAGCAAATACTCACCGATGTACTTACTTCATTGTAGTTTAAGACATTCCTATTTTTTGGAACCGAAACTTTAGGAATTGCTACTGATTTTTGTAACATTTCTTATGTTCCTAAAGACTGCTGTTTTATGTAACATTCTATCTTTGTTTCCTCGCATCGTTGATTCATGCTAATACAGATAGTAACAGCGTTATAAATGTACATTTTAACAGTGTAGTGAGTATCCCTTATTAATTTTCTCTATTGAAAATATTATTGGTCTTTGTTTCCGCGTAGTAAGATTAATACGTCTCTAAAAGCAATCTATCATTTAAATGTTTTGAATAATATTTCTTCTTCAACTTCCTTAGTTTTACCAGTGTCTGGTGGTAAAGTAACAGAAACTCTGGGTCAGATAGAGAACCCAGGATGGGTGATCAGCCTGATGTCTAGTATGAGAGGGAGAAAGTTGATGAAAGAATGAGGGCGAAATTGATTAAAGGAAAGGTGATAATGGGGCAAATGGTGGAAAGATGGCGGGAAAACCGGAGATCGCAGAGAAAACCCCCCTGAGCCGTGTTGTCCCCCAGAAATATCACATGCGGTTACCTGGGATTGAACCTTGGCGAGAGAGTCAGGACACGATACTGCCTTTGAACAATGTTTCAAGTTATGTAAAACAAACGAATGTATGATACTGCTTGATATAACAAATTACGATTTCCAAACTTGTCCTACACAGCTTTTGTGAAGGAACAATTAAGTATAAGACAGTAGATAAAAATGCAATCGATATACTAAAGGTAATGCGAAAAATGACCTAATAGAGTTTCAAATCTGGAAAACTTCTCATTTATAGCTATAATTACTTTCTTGTTCTTTTGTACTCTCGTGTAAAATGGATAAATGGGATTAATTCCCTTGTAGCCCGAGGCAGTTCTTGCAATGCTGAGTTGAAAAAAAAGCAAAGATAAAAAATTAAAATGATGGCAACTAACTTTTGGGGTAATTGTGAAAGACGATTGGTTGATTCAAGTTATGCTACAACTTTTCTTATTATAGTAGTTTGATGCTGGCCATCCTGGAAATTTCAGTGTGGAAGAAAGGAATGTGTTCTATGTTCCTGTGGAAGGAAGAGCATTTGATATATCTTCCGTACTTATTCCAGGTACAGAGAAATCAATAGCTGTTGTACTTTAAGATGCTCTAACTCGTTATTCAATGCATTGCTGTGAAAACCATTCACGGAAAAATAAATGATTATTGGCATTGCAATACCTTAATTTTATTTTCAGATACAACAATCAAGAGGTGAATGATCCAATATTGAACTTGAACTTCATTGAAGTTCATTGGAGATTACAATCATGTTCCGTCACTTGCAGGTATAAACCAATCTTAAATGCAATTGGAGTAGGTAGTTGCTGTGTTTGGAATGTAAAAGTGCCATACCTAGTAAAGGAATGGTTATAATCATAACAGCATTGAAACCTGCAAAAGCAGAAACTCCTACAGTAGTATGGATATTCTAAAGTGCCTATGAGAATATTTTACAGCAGATAGGTAAGAATCTTACCAAAAAATCGTGCCATTCTCATCTGATACAAACTTTAAGTTCTTTAGTATTTTATGTTGCTGCTACGTTTAATGAACATTCTTTTATTCTTTTACCCATGGCGTGACAGCCCATAGAGGGCCAAGGCCTGCCAACCGGACTGCTGACCTCACGCCCACATACGCAAGGTATAGGTGAGCGATTATCTAACCGATACGGGGAGGAGATGTGGTCAGCATCTCGGTACACCCAGCCGGACAGTTGACTTTCTTGACCAGCGCCGCTTACCTATCGCAAGCTCCTCAATTTCCTCACGATGCTGAGTGGTCACCAGTCCTATACCCGGGACTTAAAATACGCACCTTTCAGGGGTGGGATCGATTCTGGGTTGAATTCCGTGGCAGGGAACCAAAGCCTTAGCCCACTACGCCGCGGCGCAGAACACTTTTAATGAAATTGTTTATGTTAATTTTGTAAATTGCAAATCTGTAATTTGTTAGTTTACTCTTCAGCAATCCATATAGCGTTACTAAAATATTCAAGTTTATCATTTCTGCCATTTATATCACTTTGTGCAGCAGCTGTAATTTTATGTTAAAGTGTCTTTATTTAAAATGAAAACGTTTATTCGTGTTATTCATGTTATTTAAATGATTTAAAAATATATGTAATATTACTCAGAATGTTTTGTTAAAGTTTCTTTGTAATTAACTGAATTAGCTATGCTGCATTACTTTTAAGCGTTTTGAGTTATAACTACAGTGTTATAACTAGTGTTGTGCTGTAGATTCATTGTAATTGATTCAGTTGAATTACTCATTAAATTTAAGTAAATGTCAAATTAGTATGTTATGCTAATGAGCCATAATAATAAAAGAAAGCAGTAACTGTCAAAACAGTGTCCTATTCAAATTTTCCTGTCAAATACCACATCCTATGGTTAATTGCTGGAAAGTTCATACAAACTTTTTGAGGTAATTCATTAAAGTAGGAAATAATGAACATGTGCCACGCAGAAAACTTATTGCAAGAGTCAGCTGATTATATGTTCTAATACTGTAATGGTACAGATGATCGAAGATGATTATGTGAGCTTTTATAAAATGTAACTACTTAGAAACTGCAGTCACAACTCTCAGAGCTCACGTAATTATCTTTCTGCATCATCTGTAACAATTTAATATTGGAACATATGATAATCTGACAGCCGGGCAGGTATGAAAAATACAGCTGTAGTAGCTTCCGGCAACGTAAACATTTGGTTGCGCAATATTTCATAATTTAGTTAATCATTTGAAAACAGAGGCGCTGCAATCACCTCGTGTTGCCAACGATTAACATGGGAGGTTCACTTATAATAGTAGATGTTCTGTGCTCCTGCATTTGAATCCAAGAGATTTCAAAGTGTTATACACAGAAGACACAAAACCCGTATATTATTTTTTCTCATTACATTCGTCAGCTGTTTGACAGTTGGATATTCACCCTTGTTTTATAAATCATAAGTTGTTCTACGTAAAACACACTGTTGAAAATAGTCTAAGTTGGTAACACGTTTTTTCAATGCTCGATGTTTCTCCAGAAGACCTAAACATGGGAATTTCTAATTTAGTGAACTGCTTGCCTTCTTAGCAATGTTCTTCACGGAATGAATACTCTCGTATCGTTAATTCTCGACTCAAAGCGAAATTTGTGCGTTCGTAAACTTCTTTAATTGACAACTGTTTAAAAAACGAAAATAGAATGCCTATGTAAACATCCTAAGAATTATCTCTAAACCAGTATTAGGGACACTTGTAGTAGGCTTGTTAGGCGACATGGGAACTTTAAAAGGCATGTTTGCACTCTTTAAAAACCATCACTTAACTGAATGCAGGCTATAAAATGCGTGAGTAGGTGTCTGTATTTCTTCATAAGCCTTGCTGGTTCTTTTCTCTCTGGTGAGACGTCTTACATCTCCGTAACTCTTAAACCAGATGTACTACAAACTTGGGGTTTGGACAGTCACACTCTTAAAAGTAGGACTGTAACATGGAAATACAAAATAATTACTAATTATTAACTTTTGAGGGCGCAAAGAAAGTAATCATAGGATTTGGCAAAGTGGGCTAGTCTCTGGTTTGAACTGACCAAAGTTGCACTCACGTACCTGGCTAGTCAGTGATAGGCCAGCCACGCATAGAGCAGTCACGCCAACCCGCTGCTTATGTTCATTCCTATTTTGTAGTTAAAAAACTATCACCTAAAGCCGGTCTTCTCATATTCCCCTTGCATCTACAAAAGAATTGGCAATAAGTTCGTTTGTGCAGAGATGTATTTCGATTAACTTGAAGTAGAGTTTGTAGGAATAGTTTGCACAAAGGCAGATAAAATCTCGGTGTGCAACACATCAACCTTACAAATTAAGGTTTATTCTGGGTTTAAAGGGCTTCAAAACCCGTATTTCTGGTGGTAATTTGGTAAAGAATATTTTTGGGATGAAATACCTTCTGTACCTGCTGTTACAATTTATATAAGATTTTTTGGTGATATTTCATTGCTTTTCCCCCAAATACATGGAGTAAAATGAAGGTTAATTATTGAAAATTAAATTCAGTTCTGTGCCTGCAGGGAAGCAGCGTGGATATACTAACCTTTTGGGAGAATTAATTTTAGTTATAATAATTTAATTTTGATTCTATTGCTGTCATGAAACAAATATAATTCGATTCCAGTGTATTATCGAGTAAATAATATTATGTGAATGTATAAACGAATGAAGCCATACAAATTTCCATAAAACCAAACTTCTCCAAATACATTTATCAAAGTAGGTCATGATTCATTTGCGCGACAACGCTTTCGGTTTACAACCATGTGACGTCTTTTTGTCTGCACTCTACAGAGGCAATGAGTTTTTTCTACACCTTTTTTTGAGTTCACAGAGTTCATTATGGGAAGGAGTGGCAATGTCATAAAATATACTCAGAAATGGTAACCTTCTTGATGCATTCTCAACTTTTCTAAGCTTTTTTCTAAACAGATATGCTGTATAATATTCTCACGATCTTCTCTACTCGAACTATTCATGTACAGTGATTTTTCTGCCTAATAAAGTTTAATTTTCACCTAGATTGAATTCAGATTATGATTAAGAACTTGGTTTACAGCAGGATACTAAAATAAAAGAGAATTTTGTATCATTAGGTGCTATTTTCAATTTCTCTACTACATATGCAGTAGTTAGAGAATGTATTACATTCCACCCAAAAATTTGATATTGAGATTTCCCTGGAAATACACGTTTGGTGTTCCCCAAACAAAGCACTTTTCGAAAAAGGTGTATGGATGCGTATGTTGTTACGTATATAAACTTAGTATTCAAGTTCAGCATTTCCCATATATACGACACCAAGATTTTCAAGAAAATCGCTCCATCCCTTTACATGGAATATTTTTCAAAATGTAGATTTTCAAAAAACGAATTCTAACAATTTTATTAAAGTAAAATACTTTAATATATTTTTATGAAATGAAATGTGTGTGAGTTTTATGTGTATGTTCTTAGAAGACCTTTTCATTCTGGGAGATTTTACATTACTAGTAAACCGTAAGACTTAGATAAAATCTTACTACATAAAACATGTAGATTTCGTCAAAATTTACAATTTACGTCCAATACATTTCTTTCATTCTGGAATGAAACATTTTAGAATAATTTCTTGTTATATGTTTGAATTTTTCAAAACTTACGCTTTTCTCAAACGGCACTGGACTGGACTACGCTACGGAGGGGATTCGGCACGGAGGTCTAAACTTGGTCTATTATACCTACGCCGCAAGTGGGGCATCCACAGGAGGAAGAGGAGAGAGGAGACAGGAGGCGGCCGTCCAAGGAGCCACGGCAGTGCAAAGGGCAGGGTCCACACAACTGATCAGTTGGAAACTTCTCGGCAGGCCAATATATCCGGAAACGACCCCACCAAACTGGCTTCCTAGACCAGAGGCCGTCCTACCGGAGGAGGAAGTTTTACCAAGAAAACATCATCCTGCCATGCAACGCCGAGACACCCGCCGACACTTCTACCTGAAAGAGACCACCAGTTGGCAGATGATGCGAAATGATAATGGAGATGAAGTGCAGGGAAAGGATATTCGAGAGATGTAATTAACCTACCCAGCCTTCACCTAGCGATCCGGGAAAATCCCCGAAAAACCCATGGGCCAAGTAGGTCGGCCATGCCAATATAACCCGAATGACGGCCAGAAACGAAAGCACCTGAGCAATCCCGCTCGGGTCCTCAACGGGACAGTGTTACACGTTACTTTTTAGGAGTAGGTATATATTTGTTCGTACAACGAGAACGGAATTTCAAAGCGATCACATAGCGACTTGCTGTTCTAATAAAATGTTTGACTATCCCTTAAATCCTACAGAATTGCTATATTCACTTTGGACCTACAAGAAAATTAGTAATATATAATATCTTCAAATGTTTGTCGCGATTTACGCAGACGAGTAAGTATTTATGAATATTTTGTGCAGGAGCAGGTAAAGTCATGTGAGTGTAACACATCATAATTTTTTAATAACGAACTATTAAAACTTGATAAAAATTTAGAAAAAGGTTTTCCTTAACAAGCTAATATGACTTATGAAATTTAAGAAAGCATATCTTTTTCCACATGGTGAATTTAAACCTCCAAATAACTGAAGGTATAAACGAAAAGATCTGTGATTGCTAACAGAGTTCACCTTTAAACCTCATTTTATCGCAAACCGTCCTCTTTTTTTAAATATAATTTTTACATCCATGAAAAATGCTCCATACGTTGTATGCTTTAAAATACTCTCTTTAATAAGTTTATATTGCCCCTCAATGGTACATTAAAGATCGACAGATATCTTTTGTTAGTTACAGTAATGAGAAATAAGTTAGTAACTTTTGAAAATTAAGAATTATTAAGAATACAGAGTTTTATTTTGTACAATAATTAGAAATCAATATTGTGACTTTGTGGGTTTGTAGAATTAAAAGGCCGAGTTCCAGAAATTAAAAATCTCCTTTATTTCCGTAGAGATACACTGTTCAATTCTCACGTAACAACATTACATCGCATAATAACACAATCTTCCAAGGTCGATGACAATAACAAACCGTGACAGCTGATTACACTAGCTCTCGTTACAACACTCTTGTTACACAACTGTCTTTTCAACAACACTCTCAGCTGTTTTCTGCTTACTCTGTTTACAACTAACTTTGCGAGCCGTCACGTCCTTAAATACCTAATTCGTAATTCTTGATTGTTCTAAAATAAGCCAGAACCCGAACAATCTCTATCAGTCCAGAAATTTCCGGAAGAATAAAGAAACCAAATATTCTGTCACATTATCAATAATAACTAAACACTAGTAACACAACTTCACTTATCTTATTTAAATCCTGGGACCGGTGAGTGTCAAGCTGAGTGGCTGAGGATAAAGCAGATGTTTGCTTTGAAACCGGTCCCAGGATTTAAATAAGATAAGTGAAGTTGTGTTACTAGTGTTTAGTTATTATTGGTAACCTAGTTTACTTCACTGTCAGCAGCTTCAGTTTTTTACATAATTCTGTCACATTCTAGAAGCGTAACTTAATCTATGCCGGCGAGTCCTTTACCTCAGTTATCTTCGCTTGCCGGCGCTTGTTTACAATCGCCGCGCTATCGTTAACTGTTTAGCAAGGCCCATTATTACCATGAAACTTTATCCGCCGACTGTTTTCTTATTTGTGCCGAAACTTTTATGCCTGTTGCCGTGACAATATCATTCTTCTGATATGATGGATCGTTTTGTAAACTCATTTGCTATAAAACCCAAATTTACGATATTAATATTTTAAAAAGTAAATTGCGTGGAGCAGTTCTATTAGAGCAATGAATTCACACAATAAAAGTTGATATTTAAATAAGCATGCAAGCTAGAATTTTTAAAAATAGCAAGTATGTTACTGTCATGTGTAATAAATAACTGCAGAAGTTTCAACATACTGTAGATTTTCAAATGAATTGTCTTAATAAAACAAAATAGAATAATGGAACGTTCTCAAAGATATTCCATTAGATGAGTGAGTGAGTGTGTGGTGTTTTAGGTCCCGTTGACAACGAGGTCATTTGGGCCCGTCCATTAGATGATGAGCCGACGTAAACCGACCTGGGACTGTAGAAACATACAAGAAATATTTCGTAGATCACCAATTCCTCTTAAAAGGTTACTTAGTACACACTTGCATATTCTACTAAGTTCCACATAATAGTAGAGAAAATGGGGTGATTCTGGTTTCAAGCACAGAAAACACACACACACACACACACACACACACACACACACACACACACACACACACACACACACACACACACACACACACACACACACACACACACAATCTTTTCTCGGATTTTTTAAAAAAATACTCTTCCTATTTAGTAAACCATTTTAACACTGTTTTAAGAACAGAGGCATGGATTAGTTGCAAAAATGGTCATGCAGGATTATTATTACGATTTCTTTGCGTTTAAAGTTTAGATGTTACTCTTTCTGAAGACATGGTGTTCATTCACTTTTGCTATAGCACCTACTATAAAGTTGAATAGGTCCTTGCGTAAAACAAGTAAATATGTCCTGGATGTAAATTTTCAGTGTAACAAATGTAAAATCGGATTTCACTTTCGGTAGCTCTTTTGCAAAAAAGCGGTTGCATTAAAACTGTTGAGTTTTAGGGCGTGAAATTTTATGAAAAACTTGTTGTTGCTTTCTCTATCCAAATTAAGATATTTCACATTTATCTGTTTATAAATTTTCTATTTGTTTAAAAACGATTCTTCTATCCAGCCTTGTTACGATATTGTTTTCCTACGGGCTTAGAGTGCGACGCACAAATACAGGATGTTAATGAACTACACCGAAATATTTTCAGAGCAAGTAGAGATATATTAATTGAGACAGATATATTGAGACAGGAGACTTGTGGCCTCTTGGTTCAAATGTGGAAGTTACGGCTGTAAGTTTCTAAAGCGTCGTTACGCCACTGCTAATGATGGTACCACTTGAGTGCACAAAAGAAGAAAATGAAGAGACGTATCGGAGCACTTCCGCTGGCGCAATGGTTATAACTAGGACCCGGAAGTTGTTGACATAAAAATTCTCTAAAATGAGCTATAAAATGCTCTTAAAATATAAAAAATGCACAGAAAATGTAAAAAAATACCTAACAAAAATTAACAATTTCTTTTATAATAATGCATTAATAACTGTCACAGACTAATAATGAATATATGGTTCAAATAACCACATTTTAAAATTAACTTTCTTAGTAAATAAAGCAATTATTGCTACTTAATTATAAATAAATTCAAAATTCATCGAGGCATTTTCAATTTTATAAAATATGAAAAAATAAGTTACTGTGCCCATTAGCCAAAACATACCTTACTTAGCGTTGCAGTACACCACCATGGTCATCTTCAAGCTATCAAAAGTAAGGGAACGTCGGTTGTCAGCTAAAACTATTTTATAATTTGAGAAACTTCTCTCCACTTCCACAGATTTTATAGGTGCATATTTGAAAAAAAAACCACTATGTCACTGCCTGTTAAATCCTATTAAAAATATCAGTTCTGAAGTTTTATCCTGACAGATATCGGCAATCCGACAAACTATTTGGTATCCTTTATTTTTGTCCAACACAAATTTTATTTTCTGTCTAATTTTGTCGCCAATCTCACCTTCTACATTTTGTATCCTCTCTTCCGCAATCCTTTACTAACTCAATCGACTTATCCAAAATCATGCCACTTTCTTCAAGGTGGGTTAGGGTTTCCGTTAAAAGTGCAAAATTTGATTTAATGAAAGCTAATTTACCTTGAATTTGAGTATCAGAAAACAGATCCTGTGCGCTCTCAATTGCCTTAGAATCTACCTAATCAAAGCTATTCACCACTTATCTCACTATTTGAAAATTGTCACAGTGGTATATACATGTAGTTAACCATGTACCTCAGCGTGTTATAATTGTTGCCGGGGGAAAAGCTATATTAGGGGCTTTTTCTTTGAAATACATAGTTGGGGTTGCCGCTTTCAAAATTATTTTCTTTACTGTAGAAATTAATTTTTATTTTGTTTTTACTTTTACTTCTCTTTACTTATAGAAATATTGATCTGGCCTGTTCCGCAAATCGATGAAAAGCATGGACCAAACACGTAACATGCACCATCTTACTGTAAAACGATTGGATCGATTTTGCCACCTTTACTATGTAAGGCGCCGCGTCTGTTAGGAAGAGGAGTACGTTGTCATGCTGTATTCCACTAGGCCACAATAAACACATGGATTTATCGAACACTTTTGCATATCTGACAGTAGTTAAGAGCTTTCATAACCTCTGAGGTAAGAAGAAACATTTTTTCGGCACTAGTAGCTTCTAGCGTACCTATCACTACATTGGCTACATAACGCTCCTCTGAATCGGTTGTCTCATCAATTGATACATTTTTATCCCATTCACACATTCACGAATTCTGCTAAACGTGTGTTCATAACATTTTTGTAGGTAGCTTTTACGCAAAGTTGATCCCTCTGGAATTGTATGACCAGTGTCACGTTCAAGAAAATCTCGTAATTTGGAATGACTTAATTTTCCTAGCGGAATATTTGCAGTAACAAACACTTCACATAATTCTTTATAAACGGAAGATAACTTGTTACTTGACGTCGGAGCCGTTTCTTTTAACAATAACTGAAATGCTTTTCCTTTTTCACATTTTGAAGAGCTCGCAAATGTTTCTTCCGCCCAACATGTACGGTGAACCGTTTGTCTGCAGCGACTTTAATTTCGCACATTTTAGAGAACAATGCAGTTCCATCAGTAGAGAATATGTTGTTGCCAAACTCTTAAACATACTGTTTCAAACGGGACGCATTTGACTGTTTTTGTTTTGGCATTTCAATTTCACAACACAACAAATTTACACACCTCACACACTACTCTCCTTACTGCGACACTTCTAGCTCCTGAAGTCCTGGCTCATGCAATCCACACGTACTGCATGATGTAATCGGCGATTCCTCGAATTGATGCGTCATAAATTAACCTGGACGCTGACCTGTGTTAATTACATGTTTACAACACTTACAATGCTATTTCATAAAAGATGATATAAAATGAACTTATAATCACAGATTATTTTAAAACCCCCAAAAAGCCGATGTGTCAGGGCCAGGTCGGCCACGGGAATCGAACCCGGGCCTCCCGAATACGGGCTACAGATAAAAATGCTCAATAAATTCGTGAAAAAGAAAGAAAATGACCGGAAAAAGCATCTAAATGCTAAAAATTACTTTATTATAAAAATGTGGAAAAATGCATTTTGATGACCTATAAAAACCATATATATCTAACGTACATATTTGTTCCAGAATGCACTTAATTTCCAATAAGCATTGTCTGTGATTACTCAGAAATATGATGACTTTTCATCAAAATCCGGGCCCTAGTTGTGACATTAGCTTTCAAGTGAAAGATAAACGAATTCGGGCCTTCTCCACTTTTTGTCGTATTGTTTATTTTTGTCTCGCTTGTTTGATTGTTTTTTTTTAATATTTTGTCTAGGCTTTCAATTTCTGTATAGATTTATGCATTTTAGGGAGCAATTTAACCTTGTAAGTGTAATTAATTACAATTATTTCTAGCGAAGGCTGAATCCTGCTTAATAGTTTAACATGTTTTACGTCTAAATGGGAGTTGGTTTAAAGGGTGAACGAACGTGCATAAAATAAAAAGTAAATGCAACCCTTTACGGCAGGTTTATAGGAACTACTCGAAATGGTGACCTGCATATTCAATGCAAATTTGACAGCGGCGAAATGTGTAGTGTTTAACGCCCGCTTTTACTACATACGGCACCGCAGGCGATGACACTGATGATGCATGACATGAAGATAGAGCACCGGTGGAATGAGATGGCGGGGGAAACCGGAGGTCCCGGAGAAAACCCGCCCCAGCGCCGTGTTGTCCACCACAAATCACACTTCGCGGTCGCCTAGGATCGAACCCGGGCCGCCTTGGTGAGAGCCAAGCGGTCTAACCACTGAACCACGGCGCGGCCTGACAGCGGCGAAGGAACGACTGTCGTACTCTGTCCAAAATTCCTTGTGTGTGTCGAGTAGCTTCACATGCTGCTCTTATTCGCGTAGTTAGGTCCTCTTCTAAGGTACGCCTTAAAATGAAGAAAAAGAATTAAATGCATGACAGGAACCGAACCAATGACCTTTGTAACATCAGTTTTCGACGTTATGGATTGAGCCACAGTACAGTTACAGAAATACTGCTGGAGTGGGCTACATGATGCAACATAAATTCTGTTCAGTGTCGCACTGGCAGCTGATTAGTTCGTGATCTGATTAGTTCAAATCTTTCAGGCATTAATTTTTTTTTTAATTTACGTCCTCCAACGTAAAGTCATATCGGACGATGAATGGAATGGGTGAAATGATGCTCAAATGAGCCCAGGGTCCATAGAGCTTAGAGTTACCCGACATTCGTCTTTCAGGATAAGGGAAAACCCCGGAAAAACCTTATCCAGGTAACTCGCCCTGACCAAGATTCGAACTCGGGACCTGTTGAACGTGATGCAGACATGCTACCACCACGCTACCGAGGCGGGCATTAAATCTTGTGAACGCTAATAACGATCTGCTAAGACTCGATGTTTATATACTCGGAAGCAATTTTAAACACATTCTAATCCAATTATTACACCTACCTTGTTTAAATAACAACTTATCAGCTTCTGATGCCAGTTAGGTTTAACACAATAACTGTTTAGCCGCAGATCATGCATTACCTTTCTCAACTTGCTTGTATTAGTCACCTCTACAGTCGCTGAAATTATTTCCGTGTAGTTCATTAACATCCCGTACAGTGCGGTTGTATCAACTCCGCCAACAAACCACGTTGACGTCCTCTGTTTACGTCTTACTCTTATCGCAACCGTCATATCTATCACTGCAGCTCATGTTTAAATATTTTGGAATATTTTATTGCTGGAATGCATCAAATGTACGAAAATATACGCGATGTAGTAATGAACTATTTCCACCCGCGCTTCGCTAATTCATTTGCTCTAAACGTGGCCGAGCTGAGTGGTAGGTTAAAACATCCGGAAACAGCATTCAAATGTTTCTGGACGGTAGCAAGCTCT
The DNA here is from genome assembly GCA_030765055.1 of Mantis religiosa. NCBI lineage: Eukaryota > Metazoa > Arthropoda > Insecta > Mantodea > Mantidae > Mantis > Mantis religiosa. Next base: position 237,291,154 of record CM060948.1, on the reverse strand, counting down.
TACGGCATAAAAAAATTAAAAATAGCGGCGAAGTTTTAGCTGATGATTGGAAAATGTATAGGTTGTCATGAACAAGTTTATTTGACATAACATTATGTTTTATCGATATCAATAATTGCTGTGGAAAGCGTTTATCTATTGTGCAAAATTACACAAGGTTTATTCAGAACGAAGACAATTTCACAGGTGGTTTAGGGAAAGTTCAGGCATGCATTTTATTATTCAGGGATAAATACAAATATAGGAATTTAATAAATATTTTAGAGCCATTTATAAGAAAACAGGTTAATATTTTCCATGTAAAGCTATTATGGAGTAGAGGTATTTACTTGCAAATGTGCGTTTCGCATCTTAGAAAAATATCAGAATTAAATAACTCATGTTGGCATGTATCGGCTTTCGTCTTTTACTTATGCTGCTCATATTTGCCCTAGAAAGTTGATGTGCTTCAGATGACTTTCTCTGCCCGCTCTTTTATAAACTATTCTTACAAAACTTCCTCTTCTACTTCTTTTTAATTCAGATAACGCTTCCATGAACAGTTATATGAGAGATTTCGTTGTAGGTATAAAGAGGACGAGGAACCCGAATCAATAGGTAATCATCAGAGGTTTAAAAGTAGGTCGCTAATTTTGGCCCTAAAATTACATTCTCGTTCTCTGACATCGCGAGAAACAACTGCATGGTGACAGCAATAAGTAAGTATTGAAAAAGAACTAAAAAATTAAAATAACGCGAATTTAAGAAATGGCTGATGGAAGAGAAATATCATTTGAAATAAATTGTGTATTTTTATGTATAGTAGGTTTTTATCTTCCTCCTGATACAAAATTCCTTCGGAAAGAAGAAGACGAGAGAATTCAAGACGTACATTTTTCTCGGTAAATTTTGTTTATATAAGTATCGTACTTCGATTCAGTCGAAATCGTGAGAGATACTTATGAAAATATAAAAAATGGTGGACAGCTTTTTCGCTTTAAGGATCACTTGAGGTAGAGGGGCTCTTTTTTGTTGTAATTTTGGTGTGGCACCTTTGGAAGATGTAAATATACAGTTTGGTATATGTCCAAAATTTCTCTTTTGGGTTTGCTGTTTTGCTATTCACACACACACACACACACACACACACACACACACACACACACACACACACACACACACACACGCACGCACGCACGCACGCACGCACGCACGCACGCACGCACGCACGCACGCACGCACGCACGCACGCACGCACGCACGCACGCACGCACGCACGCACGCACGCACGCACGCACGCACGCACGCACGCACGCACGCACGCACGCACGCACGCACGCACGCACGCACGCACGCACGCACGCACGCACGCACGCACGCACGCACGCACGCACGCACGCACGCACGCACGCACGCACGCACGCACGCACGCACGCACGCACGCACGCACGCACGCACGCACGCACGCACGCACGCACGCACGCACGCACGCACGCACGCACGCACGCACGCACGCACGCACGCACGCACGCACGCACGCACGCACGCACGCACGCACGCACGCACGCACGCACGCACGCACGCACGCACGCACGCACGCACGCACGCACGCACGCACGCACGCACGCACGCACGCACGCACGCACGCACGCACGCACACACACACACACACACACACACACACACACACGCACGCACGCGCGCGCACACACACACACACACACACACACACACACACACACACACACACACACACACACACACACACATACACACACACACACACACACACACACACACACACACACACTCACACACAAGAGACATGCACATGGACCTTTTTCTAAAAACGTTTTATGGGGAATTTAGGTGGCTATTACCAGAAACCGCGACATAAATTATTTTAATGGGAAAAGGTAAAGGAATCTATATACCAGGGAGGGAACTCCGCAACCAGTGTAAAGCACCACAGTTAGACTATGGCCCTCTGTATTATCATCGTGATCCCTGGAAGGGAGGGGATATCCCTAACCTTTCCAGTTAGAGCACATTTGACGCCACCGAAGCCCACCCACCCTCTAGTGGGTTCCAACAGTTCTAAACATGTTTACAGAACAATCATCCACCCAGCCACAACTCGCTGAACACCGTCATCTGGTCCTACAACACCCAAACAGAGTGAACCATTAAGTAAAAGATGGGTGCAGGACATGAGGTACAGAAAAGCCGTGATAGAAGAGAGATCGCCGAGTATTCGACTACCGACTCGAGGAAACCACGAAACATCCTAAGGTCAGAATGGATGGTCGTTGGGAAAGGTCGAACCCATGGCGTTCCGAATGTGAGTGGCACACGTTACCGTGGCGCCACCTCTATCGGTTTGGAATGGGAAACAACGCTTCGTCTTCTTGTTATAGGTAAACATTAGATATTGAGAAATTGTATGCTATAAAAGAGATAAATGTAACTTGAAATGAGACGGACAATCCCAACTAAATAAGATATAATTTAATTTGTTACTCTTCAATATAGGATACTTCTATTCAAAACTTCCTTTTTAACTCTCTTGCAAGTTAACCAGGAGTCACTTTGTAGGTGTTTGAATAGTTTTGGTTATCAGGGAAACGCAAATATTGTTCAGTGAAGATGGGGGTGAAATAACTAGTATACTTTAGTGGACGCAGTGAGGTCTTATTCCCATCTTGCTCTCACGTTTCACATACCCTACTCCAGTTGTGTGTTCGGCTATTATAGGAAACTTGGCCCCAAACAGAATGGAATGTTACCGGTTATTCTTTTTGGGTAGAACTGGCTGGAATGGCGCTGCAATTGTGTGACGTATTGCCAGCAGCCAATTGTATTGATCCCCCTCACCTCTTGCACTGCTAAACTCCATTAAATTTTCGTTTAACTGCTGCGTCCTTGCTAAACTGAAAATGAAATGCTTCTCTGAATGCCTTCCCTTGTTTTTTACGAAGAACCTACAAAATGGTTCAGTGAACGGTGAATGTGAGGCAAACAAATCATTCAGGGCCAAGTTACAAATAATGGAATAAACGGAAATAGTTTAGATTGTTTTCTTTTGATTATTCGATAATGTCAGTGACTAATTATTTAGCACGTTTTATACTTTTGCTAATAAGCGCAAGTTCTTGCAGCTCCAATGTTTAAAATGCACTTGATTACTTTGACCCATTCTTTCATAAATCCCGAAAATGGTTATTATTTTTTATCTACTTCACGTTAAGTGGGGTAAACTTATAACAGTATCTGTTGCAGGTACAAGGGGAATAAAGGAGGCTAAAGTGATAATGAAACCTTTGTCCTTGTTATATTTATTCATTATTCCAAATTTCTAGGATACTAACGACACCTACATGTTCATATTTAATGCTCTTAGTAACATTTCCACAAAATCATGCTAGTAGTTTTCACAAAACAGGCACCGAAATTGTCCAATCTGAAGCTAAAGTGTCATGTTTTTACGCGTTTATTGAGATGACAGAATACCAGCCATAATGAACATAATATAAACGTTTTAATATTGTTTGGCGCAGTCTTTCTCGTTAAGGTATAGTAGCAACAGAACACGGATTTAATGTCCACCTCGGTAGCGTATATGGTAGCTACTTGACGTTCAAGAGGTCCCGAGTTCGAATTTCGGTCAGGATCAGTTATCTGGATAAGGTTTACTCCGGGGTTTCCCTTATCCTGAAAGTTGAATGTCTGGTAACCCTAAGCTCTATGTACCCTGTACTCATTTGAGCATCATTTCACCGCTTTCATTCATCGTCCGATATGACTTAACGTTGAAGGATGTAAGTTTAAAAAAACCGGATCTCATGTTAATGGTAGTTCCATATCTTCAGCACAGATAGCAAGGAGGGATAAGGATATGCTTTGGTATTTGCGAATATAAAGGGCTGCAAAAAATAAGCTCTATGATTAAACTACATCTTATATATAAATCAATTGACGTTTGTTAGTCTCACAAAAACTCCAGAACGGCTGAACCGATTTGTCTAATTTTGGTTTCGAAATATTTGTGTAAGTCCGAGGAAGATTTAAAAGGTGAGAAAAAGCCCTGAAGTGATAATGGACCAGGTTATTAACTAAATGTAAAGGTACACACCCAAAATTTCACGGAACACACGCACACACCATCTTTTGTTTTCGACAAACAAAAGCATTAAAAAGTAGAAATATATTTCACTCCTTGCCACAGTCTGCAAAGATAATTTCACTTAGCATATTTTAAGAAACGTTTATCGTTTGTTTTTATCAAGGCTGAGATTTTTTATGTAGCATGATGATCTTTTTATGTAGCTTTCGAAGATTAGACACAAAATTAATTTCAGAACGCGCTATAGCACCATAAATATTTGACAACATTCAATCGTTGCCAAATATTGGCAAATCCTTGGATACCTTCTTTATAATTAGTGTCTGTGAATTCGTGAATGTGAATTGAATTGACACAAAATTAATGAAATTTCTTTGTGACTTTATGAATTTCGCGGAAACTTCTTTACTATGTCAAGGAGAAAACGACCTGACCCAAGTCATAGAAGTCAGTCAAGTGTGCGACGAGCTACGTCACGTGCTGAACGTACTGATGAGTAGCGAGACGCAGAATTTTCCTAATAGTCGTGTAGGTGTGTCAGAATTGCGTTCTAGAGTGTCTGTTTCTTCCGGGGGAGTTGTTTTCGTACAAATCAGTTGACAAAGTTATAAACCTCGATGACGTGGTCTACTATCCCACAGAGTTTTTCAATTCATTAGAATTGTCTGGACTCCCACCTCACAATTTAAAATTAAAAGTAAGAAAAGTTGTTATAATGCTGCGTAACATTAACCAACCACGACTGTGCAATGGAACGAGACTTAACTGTAAAAAGGCTAATGAATAACGTCATCGAGGCAACAATCACCAAGGGTAAGTACAAGGGGGACGACATCTTGGTCCCGGGTATTCCGATGATTCCAACGGATTTATCTTTTGGTTTTAAGCATCTACAATTTCCCATGTGTTTGGCCTTTGGGATGACCATAAATAAATTGCAAGAGCACTCGTTGGAAGTTTGCGGAATCAACTTGGGGTTTCCCTATTTCTCTTATGGACAATTATACGTCGCGTGTTCGCGCGTCGGAAAACCATCATTGTTGTATATTTATGCACCACAATAAAAGACAGAAGTATTGTTTATCAGTAAGCTTTAAATTTTTTAATTAAATTGTAACTTTGGTGTTTTTAAACTTCATCCCCAGATACAGAATAAGTAACTAATCTGAATTTGTTTTATTTATATCCATAAGTTCAGACAACTTTTGTTGGCAATACGAAGCTTGTCGAGTAAGCTAGTAGTAGATATAAATGACATTGGATGGAATTTATAGTTAAAGAGAATGCAATTTTTCTCCATCTGTACAGTTTTGAATAGTAATTTTGAATTAGTGACGAACTTTAGTTATAATTACTGCAAATATGGCTCTTAGGTTTCAAAATGGAAATAAAGTGCGTGGATGGGAGCTCAAATATGCCAGATCTAGAAACACCCCGACAAAAAAGCACAAATATTGAAATGTTATACAAAGTATGGCAAATAAATTGAAAGTAATATTAAAGTAAACCGAGCGGGATGGCTCAAGCTGTTTCGTCTGTGGCCCGCATTCGGGAGGCCCGGGTTCCATTCCTATGGCCGACCTACCTGTTCAGTTATATATGGCGATGAATGAAATGGTTGAAATGATGCTCAAATGAGTCCTGGGTACATAGAGCTTAGAGTTATCCGACATTCATCTTTAAAGACAAGGGAAATCCACGAAAATAAACCTTACCGAGATTCGAACTCGGTACCTCTTGAACGTGAGGCAGACCCGCAACCATTTAAGCTAAGTGGCATTTATCATGAGGAGTTTAATAATTGAAGGTATTTTATTCACCTGGACTGGACTACGGTACGGAGGAGATTCAGCACGGAGATCCAAACTTTATATGCACTTAATCATTCATCCATTTTTATTGTTCCAATTTTATAGGAGTCTTTAATTATTCCTGTCTGCAACTTCACCTTTAGGGACAATTCATTCAAGCTTTGAACTCATAGATATATTTTCTTAAGAATTTTTTTTTTCTTCGTAGTGCAAAGTTTTGTACGTAAATTGGTTTAATTAGTGATTCATTGCAAAAGCTGGTTAGAATGTTAGAATTATTGGTAATACTGTATTTTTCTCTTCCAATAGGTAGTTTGGTTTTGTTTGTTTTTGTTTTCCGATGGGAAATGGTATTGTATCCTGTGAGTACATCAATCACGAAGCACTGAGGGAAAGGTAACCGAACGTAGACGAGGTAAATTTATCTTTAAATCCTCTTTGATCTGGAAAGGTAATCTGTATATATAAATGAATTGACGTTTGTTAATCTCGCAAAAACTCGAAAACGGGTGAATGGATTTGCCTAATTTAGGTTATGAAATGTTTCTATAGGTCCATGAAAGTTTAAAAGCTGAGAAAGAAACCTGAAGTGATTATCGACTGGGTTATTAACTAAATATAAAAGTACACGGGCGAACCCTTACGGAATACATACGCCTTTTATTTTCCACAAACAAAAGCATTACAAAGTAATAATGTAGTATTGCACTCCTTACCAAAGTTTACAAAGATATATCGCTTACCATATGTATATAAGAAAAATCAATTTGTGAATCTTCGTATCCGCCAAACTTTGAAACGGCTGAACCAATTTGGCTAATTCTTTTTTACAAATATTCGCTTGACTGCCAGGAAGGTTCTTATGAAGAAAAAAATGGAAAAATTGCGCAGAAAAACGTGCAAAAGACATTTTGTTTTTTTCGTCATTGATATGGAGTCCGAGGAAGGTTATTATGAAGGTTATAAGAAAAGAGAACCAAATCATTAAAACAAAAGAGAAACAAATGACAATAAGAAGAGTGAACAGTTGAAGTTTAGTTAGTAACATTATAATTTATGAGCGTAACCTTAAAGTTAATATAAACCACTTGAATGCAACCGGAATTTTGACACTCTCTTTTTCTACGATATAAAGTTCAACTGTTTGAGAGCTCTCAATTAGTCATTGTCAATTAGTCAATTGTAATTTCAAAGTGCATGACTTCATTTGGGGCAACACATGTAGTTTGGGACAATTTTATGCCAAATTTCAAGGTAACGTATAACAGGCGTATCCTCTGCATTGCTTTGTTTATTTTGTTTTTTTTTGTAACAATAACAATACAGCTGGAGTTTTAATTTACAGATACAAGGCCAAATATATCACCGAGCAGGCTCGCTGTTGCCAGTGTCAGATGGAGACTAAAAATTCCTGCAAATGTGTTTCATGGCAGTTCCACACAAAAAATTGATCTGACGAATCAGTTGATTCCGCTACAAACCAAGATGATGCCGTTAACTATCCACCCGAATTTTTGAACTCGCTGGATTTGCTAGGATTGCCTTCTCACAATCTTCAATTAAAGGTCGGCTCGGTGATCATAATGTTGCGAAATATCAACCAACGACGTCGTTGTAATGGCACACAGCTACCGGTGAAAAAATTACTGAACAACTTGATCGAAGCAACCATTCTAAAGGGAAAGTATATTTGATACCATGCATTCCAATTCTTCCGACTGACATACCATTTGAATTTAAATGACTGTAGTTTTCAGTGCAGTTTGCTTTCGCTATGACTATAAATAAATCCCAGGGTCAATCAATGAGTGCGGGATTAATCTTGAAAACCCATGTTTCTCCCATGGCTAATTGCATGTTGCCTATTCCCGTGTTGGAAAACCATTAGATTTGTTTTGTTTACGCGCTGGATAATCGAACAAAAACTTATTCCTTAAAGCACAAATATCAAATGTATTGTTGATATCACGGTAATTACTTAATAGTCAACAAAGTGAGCACTCTGAAATATGTTTATATTCAAGTTTTTGTTTAAATTACATATTTGTGACTGTATATTATCTGTTCTGGTGATCATTAATGGTAACTAAAGATATTATCACTATATGTAGACTTTATAAGCGACGCAATCACCAGAACTTGACAAAAGGATATAAGTTTGTGGGATTGCCACAGTGCAATGACCTTTGACAGAACGTCTGTCGGTTAAGCTAGTTGATAAATACAATGTCCAATAAACTCCGTATGTTGGATGCTTCTGAATCCTTGAGGCTGGTCACTCCTTATGGCATTATCTTGGAAAATCATTTAGTTCTATTGTGCATTTCTGTTGTGTATGCCGCTTAGGCAATATTCAATCACTTCTAGGGAGTTTTGATGCCAAAGTAGAGGTCCAAATACATGTTGCTGTAACCATTCAAGAAGTTCTAATGAAGGTTTTATTGGATCAATGACAAGAATGAAGAAATATCTTCAGTTGAGGATGATCTGATTTCTGTTATTGAAAATCCAACCACTCATCAACGAGCGCATTAAGGAATTGGAGAGTAATGCATTTGCACATGGTGAGCGACAAAGGATTGAAGTTTTATTGGTGCTTGAGCGAGACAACGAGAATGATCTGGCGTTGTCAATATTTAACAATGCCAAGAAGTGTCGCATCATGTGCTGTATTTCAAGTAAATGTGATTACCATATATGTAACCAAAACGTAATATGTTACTTTCTGTAACTTTTTTTCCCTTGGTATTGTGTAACTAACACTCATTTGTTTGCTATTGAATGACAAACATTCACCCTCCTCTTCGTTGGACACCCCGTTCTTATTTTACATGTGTATTCCGTGGATTAATAACATTAATTTTCTACTACATGCCATTCTCATCGAAATTCAAAACGTTTTTCGAGAATATTCCTTCATGACCCGAAAGTGTTCGTATTCTAGCATATAGAGCTACTAAATTCATTTTAGTATTATATTAGTTTGGGCCGTGCCATGGTTGAGTATGTAGATTGCTTGGCCCTCACCAAGGCGGTCCGGGTTCGATCCCAGGCGACTGCAAAGTGAGATTTGTGGTGGATATGACGCTGGGGCGGGTTTTCTCTGGGTTCTCCGGTTTCACCCGCCAACATTCCGCCGTGCTCCATAATCATCTTTCCTAGCACCTCATCTCTTGTACTTTCACTTTCGGCGTTGGACTGATCCCTCATCCAGAATATCTCTGATCAGGAAACCTCTGATTCTCGATCCGTTGCCTACAGAGCTCGAGGCTGCGCGGTTCAGAAGATCCTATGTTACACTTAAGGAATTACAGAAATTCTTTCATTCATTATATTAGTTTATAAATTATTATATAAAGCAGAGTATATTTTAATCGATAATGATGATGATGATGATGATGATGATGATGATGATGATGATGATGATGATGATGACGATCCATGGTTTAACAGCCCACAAGCGAACCGCAGCCAGTCAAACCGACTGCCAGCCTTAAACCCACATATGCAAGGCAGACGATAGGGGAAGGAGATATGGTCTGCATCACTTCACCCCCATCCGGAAAGGTGTCCTCACCTGCGGTGCTGAATATAGTACTTTCTGTCCACAAGAAGGCTAGCGGCGAATAAAGGGCTGAGGAGGTTGAACTGTTTATATTCCGTGTTAGTGTATCTGTTTACTTCGAAATGAATGTATGAGAGTACATATGAGTCACTCACATTCTGGCAGATCTAATGCTCATTTCAGTGACTGCAGTAATATGTAATATTATGAATGGATGTTTATGTGACAACACTGTGAATCTAGCATCCATATCATATTCGGAAGGTGAATATAAATACAGCAAAAGTAATTACAGAGGTATTTTTAGAGACGGCGCGTGACTTTGCTCGGACGTGTGCGAGTGACGTCATGCAAATCAACAGTGGGGGTAAGATATCGGCTTTCACCAGCAGACTGCTGCCATAGCTAGTGGGTTAGATGACAGATGGCTAACCTAACACCCCTTTTTCTTACCAATAAACAAATGGACTCGACCATAAACTACTGCACAACATTACGTAATAAGACACGTCTAAAACACCTCTGTACGTTACACGCACCTCAGCCTTGCCTTCTTTTGCTGGGCAGACATTAAAAGCGGTCGTTAAACTACACACACATACAGAGCCGGAAAGAAGGATTTTATGGCCGGGATTTGCTGCTGCCTATCGTGGCTCCTCAAATTCCCCATGACCCTATACTGGAAACCCCAAGGGTCCCCCACCCCAGCACCCCCAAGGATGGGATCGAACCCGTGCGCATTCCGTGGCGGAGAACTAAAGCACAACGCCCTAGCCCATTACGTCACGGCGCAAGACATTTATAGCTCCTGGACGTCAGAAACAATAGGGCCTTTTAACACTGGACAAATTATCAAAACTGCTTTCTGAGATTTCCGTATATCCATACACATACATACAGAGAGAATAAATATCCGCTCTTTATTATATTAGTAAAATTGGTACATTGTTTGTGTTTTTAAATTTACGTGCAAAGATTTTTATGTGCTGTTCCATCTAGTAGTTTTGTGATACTATAGGACATGTTTTTCTTCTCTTGAACCTTTACTTTTCTTATTGGCACATCAGTTCGCGGTAAAAGGGTAATAAAAGAGTTTGACTTCTAGCCTCGAATCCTGAATCCCATGGCGACAGCAATAAACAACGTCAGAGAAAGGAGATTGGTGAACACTTGCACAAAACTCGAGTCCCATACGTGAAATAAGAATATAAGAAATGTGTCTGTCCCACATTCACGTACGTGTTCTACGAAGCCGCGGTCCTACAGGGCTCTTAAGTGTTAATATTTTATCTATATAAGCGAAATGTATGGCACACTAGAAGTCTCACAAAAATAGTAACCCATCCTTCCCGCATTTATACGGTCCAGGA
>CM060948.1:237080306-237275306 GCA_030765055.1 Mantis religiosa | reverse complement strand
GGGTTGCTTGTGGACAACGGTGGTAGGGAGGCCAGTTATATTGGCCTGCCGGGAGTTTCCAACTGAGCAACAATAGTGACCCTGTCCTCTGCACTATCATGACTCATTGGGTCGATTTACTGAATCCCCTCCCTCAAATTCTATCCTATCCTAGTGGGAGAGAGTGAAAAGGAGAAAGGATGAAAGCAGGGGCAGGAAGAGAGATTGATATTTCGGGAGATTTAGGTGTGGAAGATATAGTAAGAGAAGAAGAAGAAAGGTGGAAATAAAAGAGAGAGAGAAAAAAAACAGCTTAACCTACGGGAGAGGAGCCGCAGGTTCAGGTATATGTAACATCACTTTAAAAATTCTAATACGTAAGAGGTATACTTTTTTCTATCCATTGCAGCTCTATAAGTACCTAGAGACCGCTCATCTCGTTTTATGGTCTGGGGAAAGAGGGAGATAGAGAGAGAGAAAGAGAGGGAAAGGGGCAGAAGGAGAGGGAATAGATGAGCAAGCTGCCCCCTCGTAGAAAAGCTGAAGTAAGGCAGTAGCAGGTAGAAGGATTAAACGGAACATTTGCAGATTAAAATACTTTCTTTACGTACTATAGGTAGGTGGCAGACAAAGTAGGTAATAATCATTTTATCTGAGCACTTGGAGTAATGGCCAAGGAAGACAGAAGAGTTTAGTGCCTTTTATGAAGTCTAGCGTAATATATTGTCCAGCAGAAGGAGAGGAAGAAAAAGCAGCTAATATTCTGAGTGGTTTTCATACCGGCTATAATTAAAGTTTTGAAACTGTCAAAGTGAAAGAAGTAGCCTTAACTACGTTGGTTCTTGCTTTTATGGATTCAAACCATTCCGTGTCTATATATAGAAATTTATAAAGGTAAGTGCTGAAATTGCATTTATCTTAAATTGCCCGTATATGGAGTATGGAAAGAGTGTTTCACAGTTCTACCCATTACAGAATATGTAGACCGCTGAGCATATCAAAATGACATGCTTTTTCTTGTGGAACAATTTAAAGGTATCACAAAAGAACTTTCGCATGAAGATTTTAGCCCTTCCTTTTTATGCAGTTCTTAGAGAAAATTTGAACTTAAGAACGTGTTTACTAGTGTGGTCTGAAAAGTTTCCGACTCAACATAAAGATGGCAGCACTCGTAAATAAAAGGTAGGTAGTGAATTTCGTCGTTCATCTGTTGACAGTTACTAACCAAAGTTTCAGCCATTTTGGACGCTCAGTTGTTATGTAACAGTCGTTTCAGTGAATTGGTGTGAGTGTTTTTATGAAAATGGACAAAATCGAGTATGGAGCTATCATTAAATATTTGTTTTTGAAAGGCAATAGCCCACGCAGTTGGATTTTGTGTATGGGGACTCTGCAACATCATTTATTACAGTGAAATTTTGGGAAGATGAATTTAAACGTGGCCCTAAGGTCTTGGGAGACTACGAACGTTCGGCACGTCCAAAAACGGCAACTACCGACGAAAACATCACCAAAGTTGTCCAAATGGTGCTAGACGACCGCCGAATTAAAGCGAGAGAGATAGGAGAGGCTATGAACATGTCAAAGAATGTGTTTGTCACATATTAAATCAATATTTAGACATGTGCCGAGTTTTTCCACGTTAGACCAAAAACGTGTTGGAATAAACGTTTCCAACTCTGTGTTGGCGCCGTTTAGGCGCAATAAATCCGAGTTTTAGTGCCGATTAATTACTATATATGAAACTTGGATACACCTATATAAGCCCGAAACAAAAATGCAATCCAAACAGTGGACTGAAAAGGTGGAACCGGCTCCAAAAATAGCAAAAACTGTTATTTTTGACTGGGAAAGAGATGGCAACTGTTTTTTTGGAGTAGTCATGGAGTTATTTTAATCGATTATCTTCAAAAAGGAAAGACCATTACAAGAGCATACTACGCATCATTACTTGACACGCTGAAGGTAGAAATTACGAAAAAACGGCCACATTTGCAGAAAAAGAAAATCCAGTTTTACCAAGACAACGCACCGTCTCACACCTCAGCGATTGCAATGGCGAAAATCCACGAATTACGGCTTGAACTATTTGACAATCCACCTTAATCATCTGATATAATCCCAAGCGACTTTGTTTTTGTTCTCTCATCTGAAAATTGTGCTCGGAGGACAGAATTTTTCGTCAAATGAAGAGGCAACCACCTTCGTGAACAATTATTTTGCAGAGAAAAACGCCGAGTACTATTTGGACGGGTTACAGACATGGGAGAATCGCTGGGAGAAATGTGTAGAACTGCAAGAAGACTATGTTAAAAAATAAAGAACATTCTAAAAAATGTCTTGTATCTTGATTAGGTGGGGAACTTTTCAGACCACTCTCGTATTTTCGTATATGCAGCATGTAGCAGACGCTGTCTCGTGTTTATTGCTCTGTTTCTAGTCATTTACTTTGTGAGCTTTACATGTAGCTTGTTAACGTTCTCATATTTACTTTATCTAATTTCTCCAAGGCAGGCTTAGATGTTCTGTTGAACAAATAATGCTGGGGTTAACACGACACTGCAAGCCGGCTAAAGGGAATTAAAATGTACATCATAATTGAACTTTAATACAGGCCATTTGTATTCAAAAATTATAAAATTCCTTTACTGCTTGTTGATATCTAAGAGAGAAATCTGTGTGTGTACGTGCGCGCGCGCGCGTGCGCGCGTGTGTGTGTGTGTGTGTTAGGGAGAGAGGGCGAGAAAGATAGGGAAATACTCTTTCGCCAATGAAAATCCAATTCCTTCTGACGGACATAGGTTATAAACACCTTCTAATTTCAATTCATAAATAACTAAAATGCGAAAATGGGTTTGCAGAGCCCTCGTAGGTGAATTGTAGTGATGTAGAAAGTAACTGGTGTATTCCACAGAGAATGTGTGTAGAAACAAAAGCCGGTTAGTGGCTCTGCCCCACAGAGAATACGTGTAGAAGCAAACCAGTTACAGTTTTTTCCCTCGAAATAATATACATAGATACCGTAACAGAGATTAAACATAGAAAATCGATGCTGTTTGTAATGCTATGTGTCCTTTATTCATCTGTTTAATAGCCATTTGTCACATATTGCAGATATCTGTGTATATTGAGAAAAGACGTAAAACTGTTCACCTTAAAACTGCTTTCCTTTGTACCAACTCCTCAGTCAATGCTAATGTACAATCAGCCTTTCTGTTACACAAATACAACACTTCGAAATGTTCCTTTAAGTTTCTGTAGCATGAAGTCTTGTGCTGCTATAATATTTCTGACATATACACAGGTCCACCTCTTACACGGAGCTACACAAAAATTCTAAACACAACTCAAATATTCCACATAAACTGTTTCGCTATCGGTTCCACAGTTCGGCGATCCCTCACCGGGACCCGCACATACTGATACGTGAACTGCTTCCTTCATTTTCCACGGCCTGCCGACTCCTTATAACGGAGCTTGGCGGCTCGAAACAGTACACTGTTATTTTTTTACAACTCACTGAGTCTTACTGGTAAACTCACTGCTAACTACTGTCGGCCTTGCATCGGCTTTTGTATATACCCGGACTGTGGATCATTCTACAATTGGAAGTCTCTGGGATTGCATTCGGCAAAGGTCTTTTGCTTAGCTATAATACTTCTCGCTTTCTGCTTTCAGCCGACCGTGAGACCGCGTCTTTATTTCTCACGGCAACGTGCTTACTCTTCGTGACTCAGCCAGTAGTTGTCCTTGAGCGCATATTACTTTCTCGCGGCAGAATTGTGCGTTCGTCATTGTGACAGTACTGAATCTGTGTCAAAACCTTTCAAAAACCTTTATTCTAATTGTGTATATGTATGCACTGCTGTTTCTGGATCCCAAAACATTACAATAAACCTCATGTCAGAACTGTTTGCTTCATTTCCTTGTTCTTATGTTGTAGTCTCTTTCCTTAGTTAAACATGCTAAATAAATGTGTAAATGAGAAAATTTCTAACTCTAGATATAAAAGAAATAAAAAGATCATTTTCCTCGATGGCCGCAGAGTATGTAAATTTGCCAAAGAAATTAACTTGGTAGCCTGAAACTGCGGAATTCTTATAGTCACCAGCTTCATCACTATTTCGTTATAAATATTAAGGGCTTCTGCACTATGTAATTCGTCTATCGAGTATAAAAAATGTAACAGTGCAACGCGGCCCAGCCAGGAAGTAATTAATAATAATTTTACTAAATATGGCGACAGTTTATTAAAATTACGATAAGAATTATTTCAGAAAATATTTAAGCTACAGAATATGAATGATAACTTTAAGCTGTTCTGAAATGTATGACAATACCAATGCATCCAAAATATCCACAACATTGTTATTCTCCATCCAATTAAGAAATCGTTTGTATTATTTCCTACAAATAGCTTGTGATTTCCGTGAAAATATTGTTGCGAAGCCGTTATCTACGATAGCGCGGCTAGTGTACACAAAGAGCCAGCAAATAAAGATAGCTTGTTGTGTAACAAGAGTGTTGTAAACAGAGGTAATCAGAACGTTTGTTGTGATCATCGACCTTGGCAGACTGTGTGTATGTGACGTAATTCTGTTACGTAAGGATTGAACGGATAGTATCTCTACGCTAAAAAGAACATTTGGAATATCTGCAACTCGGAATTTTAATTCTACGAACCCAAAAAGTCACAAATAGTGTCAGGAGTGGGATATTACGACATGGAAGCTACATTGGCACAGATTCTAGAGAAGTTGGAGACGGCAAATAACAACTTGGCCGCGAAGATGACCGAATTAACAACGAAGACGGAAGCGGCATATACCAACCTGGCCGCGAAGCTGGAAGAAATAAGGACGGCTAACGATAACCTCACCGAGAAGATGGAAGAAATGAAGGTTGCAAACGAGGCCCTCACCGCCAAATTTGAGGAACAGTTGGCCGGCGTGAAGAAGGACGTCAAGGGGCTCGGCAAGCGGATCGGCCAAGTGGACGAGCGCGTCGAAGACCTGGCAAACCGCGTAAACGACCTGGAGGGAAAGGCCGACAGCAACACAAAGTCCCTGAACGCCATGGTAGAGAACATGTCGGCAGGAGATTGAAGGACTTGAAGGCCCACACGCTGGGAGGTGCCGCAACATCTGCGCGCATCAAACCTCCTAAATACGACGGCGCGACAACTTTCGAAGTCTTCCGCCGTCAGTTCGACACAGTGGCCAAACACAACAAATGGTCACCAGAGGAAGAGGCCACACAGTTAATAGCCAGCCTCCAGTGACGGGCCGCAAAAGTCCTGAATGAGGTCCAGACAGCGGCGGTACCCAAGGACATCCTGGAGGCCCTGGAGATACGCTTTGGAAACCACCGCTTAGCCGCAGCGTGCCGCAGCAGCCAGGGGAGACGATGCAGGATTTCGCCCTGGCAATTGAGCAACTGGCTAGCAAAGCCTTAGTCGACCTCCCACCAGAGTTCGGGAAGACACGGAGTTTCGTTAACCCCTAATGCTCGGCGACTACAAAACCATCCACGAGACACTAACGGCAGCATTAGGGATGGAGGCGGCTAAGGTGACGGCTAATCCGACGTCGAGAACACGGAGTATCCGCTACACTAGAGACCGAAGACCAGCTGAGGGACGCCGGCGAAGACCACCAACCTAAATAGCGCCTTGGAATCTGCAGGGTCGTCTTGAAGGAAGACGTGGTTGTCCCGGCTAGAAGCGAGGTGGTGTTGACGGTGCGACTGGAAGGTCAGCGAACTAGGAACATGACGCTGGACCAGAAGACGCCTGTGCACGGACTCTGTGTAACCAGGCCATTGTTGCCGTACCAAGAGGAGGTGCCAGTGAGGCTGCGCAACCTGGCAGACACCAATCACGACGTCCAGGCCGGAACGGAGCTAGGGACGTGCGAGCCCGTGGTAAGCGTAACCGCAATCGACAAGACATAGGAGCCGATGCCCACGCATTACCTGGGGCCCCGGCTAGAAGGGTTAGTGGGAAGGGCGGCCGACCACCTGACCGCAGAACAGCTCGAGAAGGTTCGACAACTGCTGAGACGATACCAGCGCGTCTTCAGCCAAGGCGACAGTGACTACGGCCGCACGGACAGCGCGCTCCACCGCATCAACACCGGAGACGTCCGGCCTATTCGGCAACCACCTAGACGAGTTCCGCTGGCGAAGCAAGCGGTGGTACGGGATATGCTAGAGGACATGAAATCCAGGGGAATGATTGAAAAGTCTGACAGACCTTGGTGTTCCCCTGTAGTTCTGGTGACAAAGAATAACGGCGAGCTACGCTTCTGCGTGGACTACCAAATATTACAAACTAGAAAATATAGTATACATCTGTTACGCTCTAGTGCAATCCAGATAATTCATTGAAAACTCAGGTCGATTAGTACTGTCGCGAATCCATTATTACGACTGGCGGCGTACGCGCACAAAGGGTTCGGCGCGGAGAGATTTCAGACAGATAGCGCACAGCTTTCCGAAACAGATAGACAGATAGCTGACTGAAATTTTCGATTTCTTGTTTGTTACAGAGTATTGCAGAAACGTCCAGAAATATGAGTAGTAGCATATATAAGTAGCCGACAGTCGTAACGAGGGAGTGGAGAATCGGAACTGTTATCGTGTGCCTGCAGCGTGTTTTGAAAGTGAACGCCTTTTTTGTGATCAACGACCTTTTTGACTGTATTTGTCTATGCTACGTAATTCTGCTACTGTAAGGGTTGACCAAAGTGTGTTTCTACGGAAATAAATAACATTTTGAATTTCTGCAAGTTGGACTTTTAATTCTACGAATCCACAAAGTCACATTACTAACTGTATTACTTCATTCAGACGCCGTGTATTTGAAGCTGTGTTTTTATACACTGCATATCAAAATAGTGTCAATTTGCAACAGTGCAAATAAATTGTGCCCCCACCAGTACTCATTTATAGCTATATAATGTTAGGTAAATGTTATACAGTGGTAGAGGACACCTAGCACACTGTGATCTACATAGATTTCTTCTAGCTATCGCCCCATGACGGAGGGACGAAGTGAAGAAACCACAGAAGGCTACAGCAGATAAGTATGGAGATCCGTTGGCGTTGTCTAGAAAGAACGATGTACGACCTTCGAACAGGCACCTCTCTGTGTCCATGATGAGTAAGCATCCGCATCGTCTGTCGACATAACAAAATAAAATTGAAAGTCTGTATAATAAACCTGGTACTAAATTTCTTAAACCAAGGCTAATGTGCCAAATTTTCAACATTTGTTCATACCACATTCATACATAAAACATAATTTACAGATAAATTTATACACATAATATATACACATAAATTTAAAAACATCTTTTTACAATTATTATATAATATTTATAAAATAAAACAAAAATATATAACAAAGTAGACAAAGTTTCTTATCAAAATTAGTATACATAAAATAGCATTTCATTCATATCAACATCATTCATACAAAACCAATACTACCAACTAATAACAACAAACTGTAACAAGGCATCTGTCCGGCACCGCCTTACACCACGAAACTGATAAGCATATCCAAAAGATGAAAAGGTACCAGAATGGAAGGTAAATGATAGAAATGAAAACTCGGCGGATAACTAATCGGACCATAATTTGCCACCGAATTGGAAGCCCATGAAAAGCTCAAGGTAAGGGTGGGCGGTTTGACGGGAATCGAACTTGAGGTCTCCCGACTGCGAACCTCACAAATTACACTGCGGAGCTCTCTCGCCTGACTCCTTTAAGTATAACTACACGCAATGGTAAGAAAATAAACAATGCACTTATCTCAGGGGTGCTCAACCTTGGAGCATGTGCTCGCTTCCGCTATAGATGCTATTTTCCCTCGCTAACGACAGAGAGGCCTAATAGTCAGAGGCGCATATGTACAACTTTCATTTCCTGTACTTAAGTATGACACCACAGTGCCATCACTGGAACACGGTAACTACGCATAAGTGGGTCACTCTATTGCACCGGGTGGAAAGAGGCGATTTCAATTTTTCCTTTCTTGCTTGAGTTGAGCAAGAGTTGCTCAGCATGCAACTTTCGTCAAAGGGAAATTTAAATCACTGTTCCTTCCTAATAGTGAACACACGATTGCAATTTGTTTTCCACTCGTTTTTGTTTTAAATCTGTTATGAAGTTCTGCTTTTGTTTGTAGCAGCTACAAAGTAGATTAGTTCTCACAAAGCTTGGGGTTTGGTACATATTCATTATTGCATTCTCTTTAGAATGATTATTATTCGTATAATTAAAGTGACAAAACGAACGTTAAACTTCCAGGCAAGACTTTAAAGAAAATTCCATTTTAAAGTGTAGTGTACACGGAAAATCGTTAGCTTTTAGAATGTTCACAAACTATTTAACACTTGACACATCGCCATTCTGTACCTTTTATTGTGGTGTTGCGTTTAGTAACATAGGGAATAAACACACAGGCGTATAAAATGAAATCTGTTACTAATGTCTTAAATTATAATCACATCAGCACAGTGGAGAGTGAGTAAAACCACGAGAAGTAAATGTGAAAGACAGAAGAAAAAGAACGCCGCTGCAGATGCAGTAAGTTTAGTAACTAAATATTGTTACAAAGCAATAACCAAGGGTTACATAAGACTTTCCAATGGGTCGATCGATCCGTTTTGATCCCATATGTTTCCAATACGACAGTTAATAGTTGACTCTATTACATATTCGGATGGGGCACTTAGCAAACTAGGGAATAATCTTTCTTTCTATGCTCCCGGCGGAAAGGAGGGGTGGAGTGAGAGGGTACTAAATGACCAGAGGTGCGACGACAGCAGAGGGCAGGTCCGTTGCAGCTACAGATTTTTACTCCCCGGTAGCGGCTTGCATAGCCACCTGGCATCCCCCAACCCTAGAGCTTAAATATCGACTGGAGAGGCCAGGACCTGAAGACCTCTCCCTATCCAGGGAATGGGGATTTACAGAGACCGAATTCCCTGTCATGCACTGTAAAACCCCGCCGAAACTTGGAAAACTGAAACGGTTTGTCTGAAATGAGAAACAGGTGGAATGGAGGAGCAGAACATTTGGTGAATATAATTATCCTAGTACCCCAGAGAAAGTTCTGAAAAATTCCCGGAGTCAGGAAAGTCGGCCGCGGGACTCGAACTCACGACTTCCGGAATGCAGGCCACAGGCGCTATCGCCTAAGCAAACCCTCTTGTACTTACAAAGAATGAAGTAGAAAGAAAAATATGCTTTTGAAGGAATATTTAGTGGAAAATGTATAGAAGGTCATATTCCAGAAGAATAGAAAATAGCAAAAATAAATCGAATTTATAAGAAAGGTGATCGTCATGAATGTAAAAATTATAGAGGCATAAGCATTTTAAATGAGTGCTATAAAATTTGTGCATTTATTTTGAAATGTCATTTAAATGTAATAATGGAAAATATAATTATGGAAGTGCAAAATGGATTCAGAAAAGGAAGATCTTGTTCTGACTGTATATTTACTGTTAATGAGATAATTGAAAAACATATTGGAGTTCAATGTACTGACTTATATGGCATTTATAGTTTTCAAGAAGGCCTTTGACAAGGTAAATAAAAATAAATTATGGAGTATAATGAAACAGAAATGTGTACCCCAACATTTGAGAACAGCAATAAGAAGTTTATATGTAGAAAATAAGATCATGATAGAAACTGGAATGAAGACAGGTATAATGACAACAATAAACAAAGGAGTAAGACAAGGGTGTCCACTTTCACCGTCACTTTTTAATATTTATATTGACGATGCCATACCTGATTGGCATACAAAATTAGATTAGCATTTTATAATTAGAAATAAATATTTAGATACTTTATTATTTGCAGACGATCAAGTTCTCACATCTAGCTCAGAAAATGGTCCACAAAAAGCATTACATATATTAAATAACACTGTCCGTCAAAATAGTGTAAAATATCTATAAACAAAATAAAAGTTTTAGCCTTCAATGGATCCAATCCATAAGAGCCAAAATATTATTAGAAGGAAAATCCGTTGAACAAGTCAACTGCTTTAATTATCTTGGTTGCAATATCTCTTATTTTAAAAATAGTGACGTTTTAAGTAAACATCAACTAATTTAATGGTATATGTGGCACCATAAAGAAAACCTTAAAAATACGAGAAGAGAGACTAAATTAAAGTTTTGTAAAGTAATTACAGTTCCTGTGAATTTTGGACTTTATCAAAAAAGAACAAATGATTGAAACAGCGGAAATGAAGTTTTTAGGAAATGTAGCAGGTTATGATCCTCTAGATAAGCAAAGAAGTGGGGACATTCGAAATGAATTGAATATTTTTAAGCTAACAGATAGAATAAAATAACATAGAAATAACTGGAAGGAACATGTCAACAGAATGAATGATAGCCGCATTCCAAAATTAGTTTTTGACTACAAACCATTAGGTAAAGGAAATATTGGTAGACCAAGAAAAAGATGGATAGAACACTTTTAATTTAACATTTATGAGACCGAAACTAGCCTTGATGGCTTAAATGTGAAAAGTTGATGATAGTGGTGATGCTGATGGTGTTGCTGATGATGACGTATAGAATAAAGAGACTCGGTAGCTTAATAGCTTCAAGTAGGGAAGATTACAATGGTTAGGGGTGGGGATTTTTCGCAAATGCGATATAACGCGATAAAGTGCGAAATTGACTCAAAATGCGATATAAATACGAAATCGAAGATTTTCCCAAGTAATTATTTTATCCCCGATGCTTTTTCTTCTGAAAAAATTTAACTGAAGAGTCTGTAGAACCTTTGCATGTTTAGAAAGTTATAAAGTAAGTGACCACTCTTCTGGAATGTGGAAAGCAACGCTTCCCGCTAAATTAGCCCATTGTTCCACCATTGCCCATAGGAGGTACCTATGTTTGGTACTGAAGCGAGTTCAGTTGTTTCACAAATGAGACCACTCTTACGACGCCTAATAACTGTCTTAAATCTATCTTCAAAACCCAGTTAACGTAAAATTTCAATCCTTGTCTCTGAAAACCAATAGCGATCCTAATTTTAAGGAAGTGATAAACACATGTTAATTCCAAAGTTCCGATTTTCATTGTTTTGTTCGGTTTTACGCGCAGTTTTCATTCATTCTATGCATAGGTCACGTCAGTAAGTGCGAGGCTAATGTTTGCATTTTGTTTTTATTGTGCTAGTTCTACACCAGTATGCATTTATCTTTTTCGTGTTATGCAGTATTCTTTAGTCTGTATCAACTTGTTCTGCATTTCTGTGTATTGCTTTAACTTATGTAAAATAAATTGACACTTTAAGCACTTTTAACTCATTGTCAATAATAACCCCTCAATAAATGTGTTTTAGATATCATATAAATAATGTTAATATTAATCATTTAAAAATAATTAACTCAAATTAAGCTTTCTTTAAACATTATAAAATGCTAAATTGCAAATGTATAAATTCTATAAAATGCTAAATGTAAAAATCAAAATTATAAATGTCTGATTTCAAAATGCTAGATATCACTTCCCCTAACAATGGCTTATAGCTCTATAAAGCTAAAGCGAAATAAAGATTCCTGGTTGGCTTTTAAGCCTTCGTGAAATCCACATAAATGAAAACCGAATTATCCTAGAATCGAACGTAGTTAACACTGGACGGGAAGCATAATGGACACCAATATATAAAGACTTATTGATGTAATTGTTGTGGTATTTTTAGCCATACCGGAATGCGCATTCTCTCATTGTCTTGTTGTATCTGCATGCAGTGTAATACAATGCTGATACACATCTGCCTCTGGGAGCATTTTGCTTGAAACTGCATACTAAAGCTGAAGCATTTTGAGACCGGAATTTCCCTCAAGCAGAAACTGCAGTAACAAGTGCTGTTTTTGGCGACAATAGCCTTCTCCCTCCGATATTATTGCTTAACCTTTATTTTCCTCCCAGCTTTGTTCCTCTTGTCTTTTGTGTTTTAGCGGCTCATTTTCCATATTGATCTGGATATTAACGCAAACGCTTATGCATAAGGATGGTTTAAAGCTACGGACATCGATCGTGACCTGTAACTCTGTGAAGCAACCAATGGGAAGCGATGTCAAGTGACAAGTAATATCCTAAGAGGGACCTACAAAGCTTCTAGCCCATGAATCAAATGTGAGCAGGGATGAAATTGCACTAAAACTTTCTCATAAAATGTGAATCTAAGAACGTATATTTATGAATCATATTTATGCAGTCATTTTACAGCTACAGTGAAGATTGTCGATTGTTATCAGTGGCATCATACGAAAATAGAAAATGACGGGCTCAAGAATCATTATTCCATGTATTGCACCCTCTTGCGTTTGAGTATGCCAATAATACATTTTCATAACCTGAAATACAATTTTATTAATGTGTCTTGCTATTAAACAAAGTGTTTGGCAGCTAATTTAGATTGGTACTTATTGCATATTACCAGTAAATATTTTGTTTCAATATTTTGTGAATATTATTTTTATTTTCTTTTATGACAGAAGTCATATCGGACGATGAATGAAATGAAGCTAAAATAAGTCCAGGATATATAGAGCTAAGAGATACCTGACATTTATCTTTCAAGACAAGGGAAAATCCCGGTAAATCCAGATAGAACACTTGACCTAGACTGGAACCCAAGGACTTATGGAGCGTGAGACAGATACGCTACCACCAACGTTACGGAGGCGGGCTTTTATGGATCTTTACAGGGGATTCGGCACTGCGACGATCTATTGCACTAACTGCGCACCACAAAAGGCAAGCGGGGAATGAAGGGGAGAGGAGCTTAAATTGTTTATCTGCTCTGTTAGTGAATCTGTTTACTACGGAATGAGTTAATGAGAGTGCATATGAGTCACCCATGCTGCCAGATCGAATGCTCGTTCCAGTAACTGCAGTGACAGGTATTATGCATGGGTGAGTTATGTGACAACACTGGGAACCTCGCATTCATATCACATCCGCAAGCCGATCGTAAGCACAGCAAAAGTGATTACGTTACAATATCCTCTACCTTGTTTTCTTGTGGTGGGCAGACAGTGGGCATCCTGGGAGGAAGGGTGAGGCGAGAGCAGATAGTACGGCCGACTGCGGTATCACTACAGTGTAGACGGCAGATTGGCCAGTTGGAAACTCCCTGGCAGACCAGTAAAATCGGTATCACACCCACCGAGACCGTCCTACCGAAGGGGAAAGTGTTTAGCAGGAACATATCATCCTACTGTGCAGCGCCGAGACACGTGCCGACACTTATACCATGAAAGAGACCACCAGATGAGAGATGATCTCAAATGATAATAACATGAAATGGAGTGACAGATGAGTTGGGGGATATAATTAACTTACCCAGCATTCACCTGGCGATTCGGGAAACCTCCCAAAAAACTCGCAGGTCTTGGACACGAGAATCGAACTTCGACCCCCGAATGGGGACTTCAGACGAAACCACTGAGCCATCCCACTCGATTGGTAGTAAATTATACCGAAACCATTTGGCCAATTTTTATAACTAAGAAAAATATGCAAAGAAGGAAGCAGCTACACCTTTTACTAAAATCTACCTATTCTTTAAAATCTCTGATGTGCTGCAGTCACATGACTTTTCCCAACTTTGTGTAACTATTCTTACAAATGCGTATTCCTTTTTAAGCTTCATATTAATCCAGATAACTGATTGTAGAAGTGGTTTTGTTATATATTTTCTTGCAGTTACAAATGAAATATCGGAAAACAGTAGGCTTTAGGCGATAGCCAAATCTTTTAATACTACCTCACTATGTGAGGGCTTTGAAATGCCGTTTTATTCGTATTATACAGAAAGTGAGGAAGAGAGAAAGAACATCTTCCTGTTCGAGAATAGTCGAAGTATTGTTATAAACTGACAACATGAAGTTGTACTAAACTAACTTCATTTGACAATATAATCGTTAGCCCAATGCTAACTTACAATCACTGTCATTTTTTATACAAACAGAAAGCACGTCGGCTTAATGCTTCTGCATGTCTCTGTTGCAGATACCAATTTGGGCTGTTCGAAACTTCACAGATCAGTGCTCACTTTTGCATGCTCTGCCTGGCCGACTCATTCACAATAACGATACTGACTGGTCAACTCATAATTAGCAACTGTCGAGACTGGTATTCACATCCCCTTTTATAGTTAGCGGGTCAGGGAAGAAATATTCTGGAAACAGAAATTTCTCGAAAAGACGAATTGAAACATTATTCCGATAGAATCTTCTAAGTCTCTCGAAATCGAACAGTCTGGTAAATATCAGCACGTTACAAGAATGAGGCACGTAATTCCGGCTCGTGACACGTCACCAGTGGCTGTCATGTGTACCATTTCCTTCTTTCGTTTTTCTTTCCCTTTTTGTTTGTTCTCCTCTTGGAAACAATATAAACAGTGAAATGCGGTGACTCATACCTAATCCCTATGTGGTAGGCATTCGTGACAGTATTGGGCCATCAAAACAAATAAGAATATCTCGCGTATGGCTAACTCTAAAAGGTAAATGATTTTTTCTATCGTTTATCGAGCTAAACACTTTTAACTAGTAAGATCGCATACGGTTCTAGATGTGCAAAAGCAACAACAACAACAACAACAACAATAATAATAATAATAATAATAATAATAATAATAATAATAATAATAATAATAATAATAATAATAATAATAATAATAATAATAATAATAATAATAATAATAATAATAATAATAATAATAATAATAATAATAATAATAATAATAATAATAATAATAATAATAATAATAATAATAATAATAATAATAATAATAATAATAATAATAATAATAATAATAATAATAATAATAATAATAATAATAATAATAATAATAATAATAATAATAATAATAATAATAATAATAATAATAATAATAATAATAATAATAATAATAATAATAATAATAATAATAATAATAATAATAATAATAATAATAATAATAATAATAATAATAATAATAATAATAATAATAATAATAATAATAATAATAATAATAATAATAATAATAATAATAATAATAATAATAATAATAATAATAATAATAATAATAATAATAATAATAATAATAATAATAATAATAATAATAATAATAATAATAATAATAATAATAATAATAATAATAATAATAATAATAATAATAATAATAATAATAATAATAATAATAATAATAATAATAATAATAATAATAATAATAATAATAATAATAATAATAATAATAATAATAATAATAATAATAATAATAATAATAATAATAATAATAATAATAATAATAATAATAATAATAATAATAATAATAATAATAATAATAATAATAATAATAATAATAATAATAATAATAATAATAATAATAATAATAATAATAATAATAATAATAATAATAATAATAATAATAATAATAATAATAATAATAATAATAATAATAATAATAATAATAATAATAATAATAATAATAATAATAATAATAATAATAATAATAATAATAATAATAATAATAATAATAATAATAATAATAATAATAATAATAATAATAATAATAATAATATTTATTGCAACTTAATACAGTGTTTGAACACAATTAAGCCTAATCATTTGTAATACATACTCTCTCTTAAAAGTAAACGACTAGAAATGTCAAAACAATTGTCATTCATCATATATATACACTCCTGGAAATTGAAATAAGAACACCGTGAATTCATTGTCCCAGGAAGGGGAAACTTTATTGACACATTCTTGGGGTCAGATACATCACATGATCACACTGACAGAACCATAGGCACATAGACACAGGCAACAGAGCATGCACAAAGTCGGCATTAGTACCGTGTATATCCACCTTTTGCAGCAATGCAGGCTGCTATTCTCCCATGGAGACGATCGTAGAGATGCTGGATGCAGTCCTGTAGAACGGCTTGCCATGCCATTTCCAGCTGGCGCCTCAGTTGGACCAGCGTTCCTGCTGGACGTGCAGACCGCGTGAGACGACGTTTCATCCAGTCCCAAACATGCTCAATGGGGGACAGATCCGGAGATCTTGCTGGCCAGGGTAGTTGACTTACACCTTCTAGAGCACGTTGGGTGGCACGGGATACATGCGGACGTGCATTTCCTGTTGGAACAGCAAGTTCCCTTGCCAGTCTAGGAATGGTAGAACGATGGGTTCGATGACGGCTGGGATGTACCGTGCACTATTCAGTGTCCCCTCGACGATCACCAGAGGTGTACGGCCAGTGTAGGAGATCGCTCCTCACACCATGATGCCGGGTGTTGGCCCTGTGTTTCTCGGTCGTATGCAGTCCTGATTGTTATGCTCACCTGCACTGCGCCAAACACGCATACGACCATCATTGGCACCAAAGCAGAAACGACTCTCATCGCTGAAGACGACACGTCTCCATTCGTCCCTCCATTCACGCCTGTTGCGACACCACTGGAGGCGGGCTGCACGATGTTGCGGCGTGAGCGGAAGACGGCCTAACGGTGCGCGGGACCGTAGCCCAGCTTCATGGTGACGGTTGCGAATGGTCCTCGCCGATACCCCAGGAGCAACAGTGTCCCTAATTTGCTGGGAAGTGGCGGTGTGGTCCCCTACGGCACTGCGTAGGATCCGACGGTCTTGGCGTGCATCCGTGCGTCGCTGCGGTCCGGTCCCAGGTCGACGGGCACGTGCACCTTCCGCCGACCACTGGCGACAACATCGATGTACTGTGGAGACCTCACACCCCACGTGTTGAGCAATTCGGCGGCACGTCCACCCGGCCTCCCGCATGCCCACTATACGCCCTCGCTCAAAGTCCGTCAACTGCACATACGGTTCACGTCCACGCTGTCGCGGCATGCTACCAGTGTTAAAGACTGCGATGGAGCTCCGTATGCCAGGCAAACTGGCTGACACTGACGGCGGCGGTGTCCAAACGCTGCACAGCTAGCGCCATTCGACGGCCAACACCGCGGTTCCTGGTGTGTCCGCTGGGCCGTGCATGTGATCATTGCTTGTACAGCCCTCTCGCAGTGTCCGGAGCAAGTATGGTGGGTCTCACACACCGGCGTCAATGTGTTCTTATTTCCATTTCCAGGAGTGTATATATCTCTCTCACAGACATATACATATATAATACATACATATATATAACATAATTATTGAAAATCATCGAAGTTATCATCAAAATATTCATCTGTACTGTAATAGGCTCTGCTTAACAAGAATTTAGTCAGTTTAGATTTAAACTTAGAAGCTGACACAGTATTTTTAGGCTTTCCGGAAGCTTATTAAGTAGTTTTGGACCAAAGTATTGGGGCTTATGTTCTAAAAGTTTTAGCCTGTGACCTTTAGCTATACAGTTATTATTTCCCCTTGTTTCATATGTGTGGACATCGGAATTTGTGGAGGTTATATTCCTATTATGTACAAAGAGTATTGTTCGCAGGAAAAATATGCAAGGAAGAGTAAGTATGTTTAATTTGTTAAAATACGGCCTGCATGAACTCGTACGTGTTATTTTTGCCAGGTATCTGATAGCTCTTTTCTGTAGGAGAAATATTCTGTTAACGTTTCATTTGGAAGTGTGTCCCCACAGCTCGATATCATAAGAAATGTTTGAATATATTAATGCAAAATATACTAACTTACTAGTATCTACTGAGAGAAAATTGGCTAAATATCGCAACACAAATAGTCCTGAGCTTAATTTACTTTCTAGTTTTTCAATGTGGTTGTTCCAAGTTAACTTGTCATCAAGGGTTAAACCTAAAATATTTACACCTTTTATACACTGGACTAGAATATTGCCTATATTAAGTTGAAGTTCGAAAGGACGTCTCTTAAAATAAAATAGAATTAATTCGCTTTTTTGTGCATTAGTACAGAGCCTGATATCATTAAAATACTGTGCCACGATATTGGAGGTCAAATTTACATCGATTTCTAGATTTAGTAAGTTGTTGAAACCCAGTGTGGCATCATCTGCATACAAACGTGAAGCTACATTACCCTGTACGACAGTTTTTATGTCTTTAATGTACGGAATAAACAACAAAGGTCCCAAAATAGACCCCTGGGGCACGCCAGACTGTACCTCTACAGGTTTTGAAATAAAGTTACCTTGTTTACATTTCAGTTGTACATATTGTGTTCTGTTAGTCATGTAGGATTTTATTAGGTTATTACTTAGACCTCTGAGTCCAATACGCACAAGATTATTTAATAGCATTTTTGTATCGACACAATCGAAAGCTTTTGATAGATCTAATAAAACCACAGCTGCAGAATTACCTGCATCAATGCTATCAATTATGTACTCAAGAAATGTTGAAGCTGCGGATATGGTAGATTTTCCATGGACTTATCCATTTTGGCAATCTGATATGAGGTGAAAGCTGTCAAGGAAAGTAACGATTCTAGAATAAATTACTTTTTCCATCATCTTGGCTAAAGAGGGTAATACGGAAATAGTCCTATAATTGTCCATCTCTACTTTAATTCCTTTCATGAATACTGGAATAACTTTAGCTACTTTGAGAATATCAGGGAAAGTTCCATTTGCTGGTATTCAGTTAATAATGTCCACTACAGGACTAGCTATAGATTCTTTGCAAACTTTTATTAGTTTTATTGGGATGTTATCGTAGCCAACACTATCTTTAGTTTGATGCTTTCTATAATGTTTATTATTTCTTTTTTGTTGGTTGGATGTAGGATTAATGTATGAGTAGTTAAATTATTGGATTTCACTGGTTGAATGCTACCGTTATGCTGCCTCAGTTGTGTTTTGGAGATACTTTGACCTACTGAAACAAAAAAGTTATTAAACATAACCTTGAAGGATCCCTTGTAATGTTCCTATTGGACTTGATTTCAAAGTGAGTTTCTTCCTTCGGTTTTATGTTACATCTGAAATTATTAATAATGTCCCAACTTGTTCTGCTTTTGTTATCCGAGTCAGATACTTTTTTACTAAAGAGGTCTTGTTTATATTTAACAACCTTTTTATCATATATATTTTTGTAATTACTGAAGTTTTCGCGTTTCAAATTACCTGATAACATTCTGTCTTTAGCAATGTGTAAGAGAGTAGGGAGTTGTTTTATTTTGGGTGTGATCGAATCACCAATTTTATTACTGTTTTGAACAGTATTATTTCTAGCTCTTGTTTTAGGAGCAGCAATAAATAAATAAATTAGTTACTAAAATGCAGACAAAGACTTGGTTAAAGAAAAAAAATTACAAAAAAATATGTGACTTCGTATCGAACACAGTCTTTACATCACAACCTGTCAGTTAACTAACCCAATCGACCAGCTGTGACGCTTTCTATGTCGCTTTTTGATGAAGTATTCGTTTACTACCTTGCTAGTAAGTTTTTTTCATGGATGAAAATACTTCGTTTATTTCAGTTGTTCCCAGCTTTTTGGTCATCATTCAGGGCTGTAAGTATTAATGCTTGGTGCATATATGTAGTACCGAATAGAAAGGCAGAGCTACAATAATGTCTTTTGTGCTAAAAGGGTCAATGTTTTCTCATTAGATTATAAACTTCGGTTGCACAGATAATGAATAGGGGTAACTGACTCGCCTGGTATACAAGTCAGTGAATATTCAATTGCAAATTGCTCTATTGTTATATCAGAATTCGATCCCAAAGCATCTGATACGGTGTGGGTATTCCTTTCACCAATGATAACCTATATAGTTATAAACCTTTAATGTGTACAACTATTTAACATCTCTCCAAGAGACTTTAAATTTTACCATATAAATAAACCATTCGCATAAAACCAAAGAGCAATTAATAAATAAGTTCTAAGAAGTCGAACTCCGTGAAGGGTATTCCAATTTGCCTTCCTCAGGAACACCATAACCTTTTAATCAAGTTACAACACGAAACACAAAATGTACTTATACTCAAGAGCTTTTTAGATAAAATAAACCAATCAGAAACTTTAATTAAACTAGAAGCCCTGTAGCAATAAAAGTTATTAAATCAAAATCTTCAAGACAGAATTACAGGTGCACTACGTCATAGACAATGCAGGAGCGAAACACACGAGGGTGGAGGAGGAGAGGGGACGAATCCATTTACATAGTTCTAAATGCAGGCTTAGGATCAAAATAAAGGTAAGCGGCAGCATAAACTGACATTCCGAAATATATTTATGAAACAATTGCTCGTAACTGTTCATAATTTTTCTGAAAAATGTATGGACACACTGTGGCAATTGTGAAAGTGCACCGAAGAAGGCAAAGTGCATTTTGTCAGCTGGTAAATTTATGGCCGCTGTTTTTTTTTGGGGGGGGGGGAATCTGAAGGAATATGCCTCAGAGACTACTTTTAAAAAGGCATAACGATAACTGAAGCCTATTATGCTTCATTGCTTAACTTTTTAATAGTAATCTCTCTGAAAATGCACCGATTACTCCAAGTGGACATATCATCTGTCATTTTTTATTCCTGCGCATTCCATTGGCTGACTTGATGCGTTCATTGGTGCTTAGTTCAAGTCCGAGAAGCGCACCAGTACCCCTTTCACCCTCCCGAGAATAATCAGTGCGTCATCTGAGATGATTATATTAGCAAAGATAAAGTCAGGGTAATTTTTAGTGCTGCACCATAAGACTACTGATTTGCTGTACTCAGAAGGCTTTCCCTACTCGTGTCCAAACTGTTCTTACATTTGAATGTCGTGTTAATCGAGTAATCACACTTGCAGTAGTTATCTTATTGCTGATTTTCTTAACGTGTATGTGGGAGAGAAGGTCAAATTTTAAGAACTACTAGTTACACATTGGATTTTTGTACTTCGGTCAACATGTGTTGACCAGAGTTAAAATGAGAAACGACCTCCCGTTTGATAAAACGGGAAATTTAAGCATGCTCATATGTGTTTTAATAAGATCTAGATTTTGGTGCAGTAAGACCGCATCTATCTACTACACTCTACCATTTATGCAAGCTACTCTGAATATAAGAGCACTCCAAGATGCATCAAAATATACACTTCTTTTGCCAGAAAATGTCTAATGATGTGTTTGAATAGAAGTACCTGAGACATTTATGTGAGAATTAATTTTGTAAACAATGCTCCATGCAATGGTTTAGCCTGAAGAAGCACACACCCGAACCCCCCACCACCCACCCACCCACCCACCCACCCACACAAACACACACAGCCACCCGAACACAAAGTTTTTCGGATATAAGGGATCATCAAATACATAACTACTACGTTCCGAATTTTTGGGTAGAATGCAATATATTCTCTGCCTATTATGACGTGGTGGATACAATAGACATTCTCGTAATATCCCTGCTTCAACCCGTTGTGCGATACATTTTTGACTTTGTAATCAATATATCTGCTTCAGTATATATTTGATAACACTTTGTGTCATTTCTTAACCTGCTCATTTTTAAACATTCTTCTGGAGTTTTTCCAGCCATTTTCCCTGGATCACTTTTTTCGTCCAGTCACTGTTTCTAGACATTGCAACAACATTATTTATGTGTTTCTTTTATTTCCTCATAAGTGGCACATAGCCCGACCAAAGTTCAGATCCCTAAAACTAAAAAAAAAACGGCCTCTAATTTTTTTTTTTTTTTTTTTTTTTTTTTTAACACAGTCTACTCTCTCACCCTAATTTCTTTCTCTAAGTGTACAATTTGTTACAATCATGTTTTCCCGAAAAATAAATGTTAACCTTTAAAGACGAATGCAAACCTAACTCTATAGATATAGTTCTCCAAAACATAAACGTTTAATTTATTAATTAATATCTTCCTTCCAGCTAAACAGAACATGAAGGGCACTGATGAGATAATTCCAAAATGTGCAAATGATGTAGTATTCAATTATTGTTAGCATCGGTTTCTGTCGTTCTTAAGCAAGGATATCTGGAACGTAGAACTCTCGACGGTCCTTAGTTTAAACCGTTAAAGACTACTAGCGCATGGTGTCGGGTAGTTACTGCCCAGCCGATAGATAGCGCAGTAAGAGAATCTGAACGCTGCTTTAAGATTTTGCAAAATAGCTTTAAAATGTTGCGTTCCAAGATATTACTTTACTTTACTTGCAAGTAGATTATCCATATACATCCTCTCATTTTCTAAACAAACATAATTCGCAATTTTTGCACCCGAAATGGTAAATTGTTTACCATCGTCCTGTACCACGACTCCACGATCATAATTATAAGATGACAAAATTAGTATATATCATTGCATTAATGAATTAATCATAACTGGCTTCTTAAGGAAGTTATGTCCGAGACTTAGGACTGTTTGTATATATTTTTATGAGCTCGCAATCACAATGTGATATTCAATGCAATGTAGGAGTGTTGTATTTGTAAAACTGCTGTGTACAGATAGTACTCTGTCCCGCTAATGTGGAAATAGATAAAGTTCTAACATCGTGTGTCGATATCGTGTGCTGTGCAGTGTTTTGTCTAACTTTCCCACAAAAATCACAGCATTTCTGGCCTCACACAGCAAAAGGGGCATGTGTGCCCCTTTTGCATGCACAAAAGTGCTTCGTTTTGATTGACTTTCCCTGCGCTCTGATTTGCTGTTCCATTGAGGCTCTCCAATGGCGGTTATCTGTTATCCCTCAACATGGATACTAATACAGTCATGAATACTAATTTCACACTTTCTACAAACATATATTCAGAAGATTTCCGGACGAAGGCGCTGTCCTGTTACCTTGATGGTGGCGACATTAGTCTGTTTCTAGATTCTCCTCTAGTCAGGCATCCTTCCACACCAATAGAACCCAATATGCTAGCATGGTTACTAATGGAGAAAACAGCTCGACTCCAATACATCCATTATCAAGTTGGTAACAAAAAAAAAAAAAAACTTCCAATACATTTAGGCAGTAGAAGACGAACTCCCGGAAATACTCGAGAAGGCTGCTGAAGGGAATAATGACAAAATAGCCTCCTCCGAATTTAAGATATTAGTTATCATGGCTACCGTCTTGACGCTCTAAGTGTTTATCTAAGTAAACATGAGCAGTCACTTAAAACTGCAGACTGACAAGTCACGCCCAAGAGGATAACACAATCAGCAGATTAAACGGGCCGGTGACCCTACCATTAGCACCTCAAATCGCTTTGATACCTTAGCGACGTTCTCTAACTCACCCTCCATAAAAACAATCCCACCCAAAAGCAAAAGGAAGGAAGCAGTCTCATCTCAAGAGTCCCCGGAAAGAGCTTCAGCTTTCCCTTCTGCAGAAACTCCTTGGAATGCCAAACCACCTCCCATCGTCCTGACTAATCTAGATGACGGAAGGAAGCTACAAACATTTCCTGCGTCAGATTCATCCTACACACTCAAGAACATATATGGTGAGCTAATCCCTGTAGATCCCTAATTATCGGATGGTAATTGTTGTGTCTTTGGCTCACAGGAGAAGCAATAGCAGCAATAAATAAATTAGTAACTAAAATGCAGACAAAGACTTGGTGAAAGAATATATATATAAATCTGACGTCGTTTCGCACCCAGGCTTTACATCACAACCCAGCAGTTAACTAACCCAATCGACCAGCTGTGACGCTTTCTATGTCGCTTTTTGGTGAAGTATTCGTTTACTACCTTGATAGTAAGTTTTTTTTTCATGGATGAAAAGACTTCGTTTATTTAAATTGTTAGCAGCTTTTTTGGTCATCATTCAGGGCTGTAAGTATTAATGCTTGGTGCATATATGTAGTACCGAATAGAAAAGCAGAGCTACAATAATGCCTTTTGTGCTAAAAGGGTCAATGTTTTCATATTAGATTATAAACTTCGGTTACACAGATAATGAATAGGGGTAACTGACTCGCCTGGTATACAAGTCAGTGAATATTCAATTGCAAATTGCTCTATTGTTATATCAGAATTCGATCCCAAAGCATCTGATACAGTGTGGGTATTCGTTTCACCAGTGATAACCTATATAGTTATAAACCATTAATGTGTACAACTATTTAACATCTCTCCAAGAGACTTAAAATTTTACCATATAAATAAACCATTCGCATAAAACCAAAGAGCAATTAATAAATAAGTTCTAAGAAGTCGAACTCCGTGAAGGGTATTCTAGCTTGCCTTCCTCAGGAACACCATAACCTTTTAATCAAGTTACAACACGAAACATAAAATGTACTTATACTCAAGAGCTTTTTAGATAAAATAAACCAATAAGAAACTTTAATTAAACTAGAAGCCCTGAAGCAATAAAAGTTATTAAATCAAAATCTTCAAGACAGAATTACAGGTGCACTACGTCATAGACAATGCAGGAGTGAAACACACGGTGGAGGAGGAGGAGGTGGAGGAGGGGGGACGAATGCATTTAGATAGTTCTAAATGCAGGCTTAGGATCGCAATAAAGGTAAACGGCAACATAAACTGACATTCCGAAATATAGTTATGAAACTATTGCTGTAACTGTTCATAATTTTTCTGAAAAATGTATGGACACACTATGGCAATGTGAAAGGGCACCGAAGAAGGCAAAGTGGGTTTTGTCAGCTGGTAAATTTATGGCCGCTGTTTTTTTTTTTGGGGAATCTGAAGGAATATGCCTCAGAGACTACTTCTAAAAAGGCATAACGATAACTGAAGTCTATTATGCTTCATTGCTTAACTTTTTAATAGTAATCTCTCTGAAAATGCACTGATTACTCCAAGTGGACATATCATCTGTCATTTGTTATTCTTGCGCATTCCATTGGCTGACTTGATGCGTTCATTGGTGCTTAGTTCAAGTCCGAGAAGCGCACCAGTACCCCTTTCACCCTCCCGAGAATAATCAGTGCGTCATCTGAGATGATTATATTAGCAAAGATAAAGCCAGGGTAATTTTTAGTGCTGCACCATAAGACTACTGATTTGCTGGACTCAGAAGGCTTTCCCTACTCGTGTCCAAACTGTTCTTACAGTTGAATGTCGTGTTAATCGAGTAATCACACTTGCAGTATTTATCTTATTGCTGAATTTCTTAACGTGTATGTGGGAGAGAAGGTCAAATTTTAAGAACTACTAGTTACACATTGGATTTTTGTACATCGGTCAATGTGTGTTAACCAGAGTTAAAATGAGAAACGACCTCCCGTTTGATAAAACGGGAAATTTAAGCATGCTCATATGTGTTTTAACAAGATCTAGATTTTGGTGCAGTAAGACCGCATCTATCTACTACACTCTACTATTTATGCAAGCTACTCTGAATATAAGAGCGCTGCAAGATGCATCAAAATATACACTTCTTTTGCCAGAAAATGTCTAATGATATGTTTGAATAGAAGTACCTGAGACATTTATGTGAGAATTAATTTTGTAAACAATGCTCCATGCAATGGTTTAGCCTGAAGGAGCACACACCCGCACCTTTCACCCACCCCCCCACCCACCCACACCCCCCCCCCACACACACACACAGCCACCCGAACACAAAGTTTTTCGGATATAAGGGATCATCAAATACATAACTACTACGTTCCGAATTTTTGGGTAGAATGCAATATATTCTCTGCCTATTATGACGTGGTGGATACAATAGACATTCTCGTAATATCCCTGCTTCAACCCGTTGTGCGATACATTTTTGACTTTGTAATCAATATATCTGCTTCAGTATATATTTGATAACACTTTGTGTCATTTCTTAACCTGCTCATTTTTAAACATTCTTCTGGAGTTTTTCCAGCCATTTTCCCTGGATCAGTTTTTTCCTCCAGTGATTGTTTCTAGACATTGCAACAACATTATTTATGTGTTACTTTTATTTCCTCATAAGTGGCACATAGCCCGATCAAAGTTCAGATCCCTAAATCTAAAAAAAAGGCCTCTTTTTTTTTTTTAACACAGTCCACTCTCTCACCCTAATTTCTTTCTCTAAGTGTACAATTCATTACAATCATGTTTTTCCAGAAAAATAAATGTTTACCTTTAAGAACGAATGCAAACCTAACTCCATAGAAATAGTTCCCCAAAACATAAACATTTAATTTATTAATTAATATCTTCCTTCCAGCTAAACAGAACATGAAGGGCACTGATGAGATGTATCCAAAATGTATAAATTATGTAGTATTCAATTATTGTTAGCATAGGTTTCTGTCGTTCTTAAGCAGAGATATCTGGAACGTACTACTCTCGACGGTCCTTAGTTTAAACAGTTAAAGACTACTAGCGCATGGTGTCGGGTAGTTACTGCCCAGCCGATAGATAGCGCAGTAAGAGAATCTGAGCGCTGCTTTAAGATTTTGAAAAATAGCTCTAAAACGTTCCGTTCCAAGATATTACTTTACTTTACGTGTAAGTAAATTATCCATATACATCCTCTCATTTTCGAAACAAACGTAATTCGCAATTTTTGCACCCGAAATGGTAAATTGTTTACCATCGTCCTGGACCACGACTCCCCGATCATAATTATAAGAAGTCAAAATTAGTATAAAATATCATTGAATGAATGCATGAATCATAACAAGCTTCGTGAGGAAGTTATGTCCGAGACTTCCCCCATGTGTATATGCATATAGTTATTCATATTAAAAAAAACAAAAACATTTAAAACATCAAAACAAAAGACATAATTAAACTGTTCTCGGTGGTCGTGATAAGGCCGCCGAACGGGTTCAATATAAACCACAAAGACAATACAAATATCATTAAAACAAATTATAAACATATGTAAATTTTAGCCTGTAAGCCGGGCCCCTTGTACCGGCACCAGGCCATATTCTTTAATAAAGATAAAGATGTCCGAGACTTAGGACTGTTTGTATATATGTTTGTGAGCTCGCAATCACAATGTGATATTCAATGCAATGTAGGAGTGTTGCATTTGTAAAACTGCTGTGTACAGATAGTACTCTGTCCCGCTAATGTGGAAATAGATAAAGTTCTAACATCGTGTGTCGATATCGTGTGCTGTGCAGTGTTTTGTCTAACTTTCCCACAAAAATCACAGCATTTCTGGCCTCACACAGCAAAAGGGGCATGTGTGCCCATTTTGCATGCATAAAAGTGCTTCGTTTTGATTGACTTTCCCTGCGCTCTGATTTGCTGTTCCATTGAGGCTCTCCATTGGCGATTATCTGTTATTCCTCAACATGGATACTAATACTGCCATGAATACTAATTCCACACTTTCTGCAATCATATATTCAGAAGATTTCCGGACAAAGGTGCTCTCCTGTTACCTTGATGGTGGCGACATTAGTCTGTTTCTAGATTCTCCTCCAGTCAGACATCCTTCCACACCAATAGAACCGAATCTACTAGCATGGTTACAAATGGAGAAAACAGCTCGTCTCCAATACATCCAGGCAGTAGAAGACGAACTCCCGGAAATACTCGAGAAGGCTGCTGAAGGGAATAATGACAAAATAACCTCCTCTGAATTTAAGAAATTAGTTATCATCGCTACCGTCTTGACGCTCTAAATGTTTAAGTAAACATGAGCAGTCAATTAAAACTGCAGACTGACAAGTCACGCCCAAGAGGATAACACAATCAGCAGATTAAACGAGCCGGTGACCCTACCATTAGCACCTCAAATCGCTTTGATACCTTAGCGACGTTCTCTAACTCACCCTCCATAAAAACAATCCCACCCAAAAGCAAAAGGAAGGAAGCAGTCTCATCTCAAGAGTCCCCGGAAAGAGCTTCAGCTTTCCCTTCTGCAGAAACTCCTTGGATTGCCAAACCACCTCCCATCGTCCTGACTAATCTAGATGATGGAAAGAAGCTATAAACATTTCCTGCGTCAGATTCATCCTACACACTCAAGAACATATATGGTGAGCTAATCCCTATAGATCCCTAATTATCGGATGGTAATTGTTGTGTCTTTGGCTCACAGGAGAACCAATAGCAGCAATAAATAAATTAGTAACTAAAATGCAGACAAAGACTTGGTGAAAGAATATATATATAAATCTGACGTCGTTTCGCACCCAGGCTTTACATCACAACCCAGCAGTTAACTAACCCAATCGACCAGCTGTGACGCTTTCTATGTCGCTTTTTGGTGAAGTATTCGTTTACTACCTTGATAGTAAGTTTTTTCATGGATGATTTATTTACATTGTTCGCAGCTTTTTGGTCATCATTCAGGGCTGTAAGTATTAATGCTTGGTGCATATAGTACCGAATAGAAATGCAGAGCTACAATAATGTGTTTTGTGCTAAAAGGGTCAATGTTTTCACACTGGATTGTAAAATAAGAACTGTGCGATTGGGTTAATATCTGGGGATTATCCAGGACGTTCCAACCATCGTGATGTGTTATGTAACAACCACAGCTTCGTGTTCAGGGGTCATTGTCTTGTGTGAAGATACAAACATTGTAAGACCCATATTGTTCACAGATTTGACTTCAATATGTTAATATAAAGTCTGTGGTCCATGTTTTCATCAATAAAAGAAAGATCACCAACACCATTCGCGACCACGCACCCGCATACCAGCACAGATCCTCCACCATGCTTAACAGCGGCTGTGACATTTTTTATTTTCAATGCACAATTTCGCTGCCGCCATATCCTTAGTTTCTTATAGACTAATCGGTTGTTGTATTCAGCCTCGAGAGGAATGTTTCTTATTGTCTGCGGATGTATACGTTTTGCCTTATCTTTTCCGCTTTTGCAGCAATCTTTGTAGCACTCATTTTAGGATCTCTTTCAGTTTTCTCACTATCTGGCATTTTTCAGCTTGAGTCCTGACGGAAGGCCGTTTGTTGGAAGGCCTTGGTTTGTTTTTGCAAGTTTTTGTTTGATTGTACCTGTATATGATACTCTTAACAGTAGTAATTGACCTGTTTAATATTTCAGCTAGTTCTTTGAATGTCTTAACATTTTTAAGCCCCTTACTGCAACTTGACTTTCTTCCTGTGTTGTTTCCTTATGTTTTCGTCCCATGTTTTCTGTTCTAATGCTTACAGTTTCAAGGCATAAAACACACTGACCAGAGTACATATACACCAGCTGAAGGAGGGAGACTCATATAATGCGGCAGTTTTGTTGCTGTTTATTTTGCCAGACGAATACTTGTTTGACCTCCAAGTTGAGTGTGATATAACATTTTGTGCCATTCTTATAAACTTAAGAGAGTATATGCCAATTTTAAGCTTTATCATTAAAAGGTAGCCAATAGTATTTTATTAACTGTAGACATTGGTAGTGAACTGGTGTTAATACACAAATAAAAGATGTATTAATGTGTTTTAGCTGAGACACGAATATTTTTTGAGGCACTGTATATGTTTAAGAACAATCGTTTTGGTCTTTCTTGTCTGGAAAGATAACACTCATACACACAGAACCTACTGGCACAGGTATCTGAGGTCGTTAAAGCACGGATTCTGAATCCGAGGTCTGCAGTTGACATGCTGTTTGGATGGCCTTCCTGCAGTATTTTTCTAGGTTTTCTCCAGTTCTCGTAACAGGAAATGCAGGGACGGTGTTCCAGACTTAAACCTGAAGCGTTTTTTTTTGCCAAATTTTCTTTTCCAAATATTTAATTTTATATATTGTCAGCGAGCACCGCCTGTGGCGCCGTGTGTAGCAAGAACGATAATTAAATACTGCTAAAACACGCAAGCATGCATGAGCATAAAGGCATTGTGAAAGGCCATTTTTATGTTTAACTTATCTCATAAGAGATGTATTTTCGGTGAATATTAATATCAAAGTTTTGACTGAAATGTAATACTTAATATACC
This sequence comes from Mantis religiosa, assembly GCA_030765055.1. NCBI lineage: Eukaryota > Metazoa > Arthropoda > Insecta > Mantodea > Mantidae > Mantis > Mantis religiosa. Next base: position 237,245,535 of record CM060948.1, on the reverse strand, counting down.
TACTATAGGTAAGTGGTAGAGAAAGTAATGCGCTTTTGTATAGTTAATTTGTAGAATAACTTTGTAAATGACAGCTGGAAGGGAAAGTTGTGTCAGATTTTTGTTCTGTAAAAGGTTACATTTTATGCCCCAGTTGGTAGTTTGAGAGCAAGTCAATATGTGATGGTCGCTGACCCGTGTGTTTATTGCGGTGATTTCTTCTGTCTACCGAAACACGAGCTCTAGGCTCCCAAGTAGTATTAATTAGTTCCCTTCTCGCTAGGCGCCGCGAGTAGTACGATAGACACTTCGGTTAAATATGCACGAGTAAAAAACCTTCCCGCTGCATAGTAGCACAGCACGATCAAATAAAAGCGCATACCTTAGTATCGAGTCTTTAGTCAGCTTTTGTGTGATCACTAGAGCTCGGATTGTTGCATATTTGTATGTTTTATTCCTTGATAATTAAACATGTGCATGTAACAAATTTATTCCATATTGTAAGGAGTTTATTACGGAAGTTTTGTAGAGCATATACATGCACATTTAAGGAGTTAGTGCATATTTAAGTAACGTGTGCATATTTATGCATATATTTTACTTTATCAGCAATGATTCATACAAATATTTCACCCCGATATTTTAAGAAGAGCAGGGTACGAGAAAATTTCTCTTTTATTGCTCCGTTTGTGTAGGTGTTAGGTATCATGTTTCTAAATCCATAAAAGGTCGCAGGAAAATGAGAACGTAGCTATCAATAATGATCACTTCCTGATATAAAAATATGCCGGCCCGCCTCGGTAGCGTAGATGGTAGTATGTCTTTCTCACGTTCAAGAGGTCCCGAGTTTGAATCTCGGGGGGGGGGGGGGGGGGGTGTTCCCTTCTCCTAAAATACGAATGTCGTGTAACTTTAAGAGCTCCATGGATCCTGTGCCCATTTGAGCATCATTTCACCCATTCCATTCATCGTCCGATATGGCTTAAAAAGTTAAAGTACGTAAATTACAAAAAAAGTAATAATAATAAAAAAATAAAAAAAATAAAGCAGTTCAACAAATTAAATAGCGATCAGCAATCATGCGGCAAATCTTTTAAAATTCGATGCTGTCGTGCATAATAAAGCTTGATAAGGTTTGTATTAATGTTGCAAAGCGAGCGGGATGGCTCAGGAGGTTTCGTCTGTGGCCCGTATTCGGGAGGTCCGAGTTCGATTCCAGTGGCCGACTTACCTGACCCATGGGTTTTTTGCAGGTTTACCCGGGTCGCTAGGCGAATGTTGCATAGGTTCATTATATCCCCTGAATTTCCTGTCGTCCATTTCATCTCCATTATCACTTCACATCTTTTCTCATCTGGTGGTCTCTTTCAGGATACAAAGTGTTGGCGGGTGTCTCGGCGTTACATGACAGGATGATGTGCTCTGGGTAAAACTTCCTCCTCCGGTGGACGGTCTCCGGTGTCCGAAATCGGTCTGGTGAGACTATTTCCTGATCACAGCTGCCGGTTGTTCTGGCCTTCCGGGGAGTTACCAACTGGCAATGTGCAGGGATCCTGCCCTCTGCATTGTCATGGCTCCTTGGGACAGCCGCCCTCTGTCTCCTATCGCCTTATCCTTCCTCCCGGGGATGCCCTACTTGGGACAAGGTGCGATAGACCAACACTGCTCGCAGTGCCGAATCCGCTCTGTAACCTAATCCAATCCATATCATTTATTAAGCAAGATCAATAGTTGTTTTTTCCAAAATTGCCCGCCTTATCTTAAATAGCAAGAACGTAAAGGCAGTCAAAGTTGGTTAGTTTTTGTTAAAGAACGACCGCATTTTAAATATTATGCTCTTCTCATAGAGGACCGATATAATCTGTCATGTTCTTGGGATGCGGGACCGATATAGGATTCAAAAGCAAAAAATGGGAGCAGATGAATTTTACCGATACGAGGAAAGGACCGACCAATCTCCGTTGGGTAGGTTGTTAGTCTAGGTATGGCAGTCATGCCATCATCACAGCTTCCGGAGACTTTCTACACGTGGAGTGTGTATAGCAAGGAGGAGCTGTGTTTATCTTTGCTTACCACGTGTGTCTATTTTACGTACACAGTTCTACGTTGTTCACATCTCAATATATCAGTTTCAGCGATGTCTTCAAACAGCAAATTGGCTTCCAAATACCCACAATTCTTCCCCAATGCATTTGCACAATGCATGTTTATTTATGTATAAATGTGTGACCCTAATAGGAATGGGTCAGTGGACAAGTAGCATAGTTGGCATCTACCATTGGCAGCGTAATTGCTGGTTGAGGTAGAGGAGAGAGGAGACAAAGTGTGAGAGAGCAAAGGAAAATTATGGTTCCTTAAATATTCATTCTATTCAAACTTCGCTAACTAAGAACTTGTTAGAATGATATTTAAAAATTTGAATAGATGGAGTCAAACTGAAAAATTCAATGTCATGGCCGAGATTTGAACCACAGATCTCCCGAACTCTATCGGGTCGCTCTTAACCTTTGAGCTATCATGGCCAACGTGCCGTCATGACATTAAATTCTCCAACTGACTCGTATGTTTTCCCGGTAAACGGACGGGGGACGGAGACCTGGAGATCCGTGGTTCAAATACCGGCTATGACATAGAGTTTTTATCAGTTTGACCCTATCTATTCAAATCTTAGCCTAGACACGTCCAGTGTAGAAAAATGATTAAATTTTCATATTTAAAAATGTTTGTATGTGACTATTAAAAACGAAGATTATAAATTTTGTTTCTATTCATATTATAAACCCCCATTTCAATAAAATAAATAAGATACATGCAGCCTATTTTCAAACAGGAACCTAAGGCGTGTTATATACCAAGTTTTATAATTGTCGATTTGGTCTATCTCACGTGGAGAGGTGGTACTCTCTCTCTCTCTCTGTCTCTCTCTCTATCTCACACACATTTATATATATATATATATAAACAAGAATAATAGAAATATTTCTTTGCTTTGGGAAGTTCACTTAGTACGTTAATAGCAACTTGTAATTTGAAAAAAAAATATTACCACTTTCCCTAAATAAAAAATAACATTTTCTAGAAAAAGGACCAAGCGTGTGTGTGTGCGTGTGCGCGTGTGCGTGTGCGTGTGTGTGTTGGTTAAATATCAAACTTGGTATTTAAGTTCAGCGTCTTCGAAGGATTTGACACAAAGTTTTTTAAGAAAATCCCAAACTCTAGACTACCTTTACATGCAATATTTTTCGAAGAATTATTTGTTCCAGAAAATTAAGAGTAGATGAATGCAGAAATGATCAAATACTCTGCAGTAATATGTCATCCAAGACCATTGCATCTGTATAATGAATTCTGGCTGAAATTGTAAGCTTTCTAGTTCATGAACAGTGCCAGAAGTAATATCTATGTTAGAGAAAGGATCAAGAAATGTTTGTAGCATATAGGGAAATTAGCTTCTTGAACATCATATATAAGATATATGCAAAAATAATAAATGAACGTCATAAAACTATAATAGAACCGTTACTGGAGGAAGAACAGGCTGGTTTTAGAAAAGGCCGATCCCGTAATGATAATACTTTAGTTTAAAAGGAATTTTGGAGAAGAGACGAGAAGTGAATGTAGAAAAGCGTGGCGTTCATTGACTTTGAAAAGGCTTTCGATTTTATGGATAGAAGTAAATTATGGAGTATAATGGACGAAAAGGGATATCCTTTGCATTTAATTGTATAAAGAGTTTATATAAAGATACAGTAGTAGTAATAAATATAAATGGAATAAAACAGAAGAAATTAAGAAGAATAAGGGGGTCAAACAAGGATGCAGCCTGTCTCAAACAGTTTACAATATATATTTAGATGACATGATCAAGAAACGGAAGCAATAAAATACTTCAGGAATAAAAATAGGAGAAAAAATTAATAAATATTTTACTTTATGCAGATGATGCTGTAATTATTTAGAATAGCGAAGAAAATCTACAAATGGTGGTATTTAAACAGCACACAATAAGTAAACAATAAATTTAAAATTATCACAAGAGAAAACTAAAGTTGTGGCACACCATCGGACATATCCTGTTCTTTCAAAGGTAAGCATAGAAGGAAAATGTTTGGCACAGGTTTTCCATTTTAAATACTTGGCCTGCAATGTAAGTGTAGACAGAGTTAACGATGTGGAATGTAAAATTAATAAATTCAAACAAATTTGTGGAACAATAAGGAAAACTCTACAAAATAAGTCGAGAAAGGAAACAAAATTGAAATTTTACAAGACGATTCAAGTTTTATTATACGGAAATGAATCTTGTATCCTCAGGCAGAGGGGTAGAAGTAAGATACAGGATGCTGAAATGAGGTTTCTGCGGATTGTGGAAGGCTGTATATGAAGAGAGGCAAACAAATATGTATCTTGAATTTTTTTATGAATATCTTCAGAAGTCCTCTTCATTCCGGATGACTTTTGCATAACCCGTAAACCATAACATATAAGGTAATATCTCGCTACACGTAGATCACTTTGATACGCGCACAATTTGTGTATAATACATTTTTAGTGAAGTGAATCATTTCCAAAAAGTTCCTTTTTATTTGTCTAAACTGTCCAGTAAATATCATTTTCTCAATACGAATACTTTATTCGTCTTTTTCTAAATCTCTTGGCTATGTAAAGAGAACGGAATATCAAAGTTTTCACATAGCGACTGACTCCTAAAGCCACTTAAAGCCTAATGTATCCTTATATTCCCCTTGTATGTAGAAGAAAATTAGCGATAAATAAATTTCTTCACACGTTTGTCTCGATTGATATGATATATTTATTGTGCATATTCCAAACTTTTACAATTTACAACTTTTGGCTACATTCATTTGTGGTTACCTTGTTGCTACCTTGGCTTGCATGACACCCTGGTCATTTGCTATGCCAGGTAGCTCTTAACCTCCATACCTCCTTAATTACTTAATTAGCCCCTTTCTTCCCCATCCCCTTCCTTTCTTACATTTTTTACATTTCTGGCCCATTTTTCTTTGACTTTCTGCAAGAACTCACCAATTCTTCTTACCTTCTTTTCCTCCCTGCCCGTTAACATTTTTATAGCTACTATCTTCTTCTCTACTTTCTCCCATTTTTCTTCCCAAACCTCTTTTTCTCCATATTGCAACCGCCTCGCATTCTGTTACATAGTGTTTTATGCTTTCTTTTCCCCCACACAATTTACAAATTCCCTTTTCCCTAGCTCTTATCCCTCTTAGAAATATTATTCCTGTTCTCATCCATGCTAACCCTTCTCTCTCTTGCCTATTGAAGTAATCTACATATGCTTCTCGTCCTCAATTTCTTTTTATTTGCTTGTAAAATTGTAATGATTTCATATTTTCTAGACTTCCCATATTTCCTGTCTTTTTATATCTTCTATTTTGCATTTTACTAATTAACCCACTTCGCTTGTATTCCTTTCCGCTAATCTCCATATATCTCTCTCATTCCTATTTTTTCCATAATTCCTCCCTCCAACTATTTGAGTTCTCTAATCTTTTTTGCTGTTTCATGCATAATTTCATAATTTCCCCTTCTTCTTTAACCAAACACCTATACCAAATTTTTATTATTCTTTCCATTATTATTCCATTTCTTCTTGTCTTTCCTAATTCTACTAAAGCTACTTCTCTAGGTACAGGCCTTGGTAAGCCTAGTAGCTCTTTACAGAACCTTCTGTAGTTTTGGCCTACCGTTTTATATAAAGTAGATGGAGAATAAGCGTATATAAGAATTGTGTATATAAGAGTAGAAAATGTCGTGTGTGTGCAACATTTAGCACATTTTTTGCATTAGCTGTTAGTTAAGTTACGTGGCTGTGAAGCTGAACGAACTGAAACATTAATGCGAGTAATCTCTGAATTGGCCCTAAACGTGTAATGGCTTTCCAGCAATGCCACATCTTTGTAAAGCGCTAGCAATAACATGTTTATTATTATAAAATGCATCGAGTTTGTAAACTTTTCACAGCGCCGCTTTAACATCCACTCCAAAGAAAAAACAGTTTGTTTTTTGTGCCTCAAGTTCACGTTTAGAGCATTGCTTTCCTTCATTTCATCTATTGTTAGCTTCTTTACGGAGGCTTCTCGCTGATGGGAAATGTCTACTTGAAGTTCCCAAATAATTTAGTTCTAAGATCTCTTTGAAGGGTAGACATGCTAATCTCTCGCACTTAAATAAAACCTAAGGGAAGGATTGATGCTGTTTCGTGCTGTTAATTAAATATGGCACCTTTAGCAATGTTGGCTCATGTGGAGTGAGAACATGCAAAAGTTAAATGGGAATCAAGTTTGTATCTGACTTTCACATAAACCTTGTGAGATTAAATGTCTGTAAACGGCTGTTTAGATGTTACAGAGCACGCATATTACTTTCTCAACGTCTCATCGTAAGGAAAGTGGAGAAAGCAATGCCTTCCAACCAATTCCATTTCATTAGAAACATGCTTTTTGATGTCTTGAACAAAGATATAAGTAAACGAGTAATGTGTATGTGAGTGTTGTCAGTGAGAGAGAGAGAAAGAGAGACAGAGGGTTAGAGAGTTTAATTCAGAAACGTCAGATAAATACCAAACAATATGTTGGGTAAATAAATTTTTTGAAATAAATATTTTGTTTGTTAACGACGTTGTCAATTGCCAGGATCAAATCAGTACCTCCGTTGTGCCGGAATTTCGTCCGTTAGAAGTTCTTTTACAGATCTAAAGGCATGGAGCTGTAGCTTCTTTTACTAAGCAAAGATCTGGACCGGGTTTGAACCCGCAACCTTGGTATCAATAGGCCAGCGAGTAACCAACTGAGTCACCAAAGGCGAATAAATTCCTCGATGGACGTGTGCCAGTTGCAGAATACTAGAGTCACTGAACCCTTAAACAAACTGACAATATCCTTTTCACCTACTCTACCGCTTATTTATGAACGTAACTGAAGTATTGGATTTAATCAAAAAATTCGACATCTTGAGTTCTCCAAAATATACACTTAAAAGAAGAAGAAAAAAAAATCATCTGGAAGCGCAAGCATATCTTTATATTATGTTTGCGAGTGTGTGTATGTACAAACTGTCTGCAGAATGAATGTAGATGGCAAGTGAAAGCTTGCGTAAACATAAACAGATAAGCAGTATTACGTCACAATTTCCGCTGCATGTCTGCTACCGTTCAGCAATACTTGAATACAGATATTGAGTCTGTTACAGTGAACGGGTTCGAATCAAGATAGAATGGAAACAATCCGCTCAAAGTCATACGTCCATAAAGTAGAAAACGAATACTCATTGTGTTACAGTTTTGTAATGAAGAGAAATTAAAAATGTTTTAAAAAGGACAGCAATGGCAGGGGAAAAAGTGAAGGAACTCTACATAATAGAGTGAAAGAGGCTCAACATTCAAAGCGTACGGGAGGAAAAACTTTCAACACCTGGTAAATATCGCCCACATCCAAAAGGGTTCAAACTTCATGTGTTTGAAAAATGTGTTGGGCGTGGAACTTTCCCAAGTCTTACGAGCAGAGAGGAGAAATTCCCACAGTACGTAAACTCATGATTGCTGTTGAAGAAAAGATCCCTTTTGAAGGTAACAAGAACACATTTTGGAGAATACATAAAGGTACGGGATATCAATTTGGCAGTAGAAAAATATGCGTCGTGTTATGTACGCTATGCTGTTGTTTTGATGGTCAGACTGTACCGCACTATATTCCCGCCTTCTCTGAGCTCTTTAAACCTAGCTACGCTACACCAGGGATCTCCCCAAACAACAGCACTCATTCATCAGTGTGTATGCGATCACGTATGAAAAATAAAATTTTACAATGAAATATCAGATAAATACTAAATTTGCCATTGCAACGCAAATATAATTCAAGAAAGTAGAAAATAGCTAATAATATACAAGATATGGAGCAGGCTGTTCCAGCTTGGATGAGCGCCAGAGTACTTAAGACTCGCAGGAGTCTGCCTGCAGCATGCAATATTGGGGGAAGCTGTCATGACAGCTGAATTGAGTATAGGAATGAAGTGTCAGGAAGTGCAGCGACTAGAGATCAGCGACGATCTTCGCCCAGTAACGTAATCTTTCATGTTCACCCTCAAGCCGGGCTCCGAACACTCGCACCCAGCCGAACAGTTGAAGATATGACGGAGGGGAGGGCACTAACGTACTGCGTGCTGTAAGTCGCACAATGGTTCTAGAACAGTGAACTTCACTCATAGAACAGTCAGCAAGCCCCGTTCTAACCTTCTTACTGTTCAATAATCTTTGGAGATATGCTTAGGACAAGTTTTATATTCACAGGAGTTCATGCATAACAGAAATGTTTGTAAAATATTTTGGGCTACAGTGTATAATAAGTGTTTTAAAGTAAATTATCTACAGAAAAACATCTGTGTCATTATTTTAGCAAACTGACCCTAAAACATTGTATTAATCGGAGACCACGATCTTGCGATGGTAAGAATTTCACGCACCGACTGGGTCTGAGCTGGTACAAAGAAAATTCGATTGTTATAAATCAATTACATCCACAAAATTTTAAAATCTAGACATCGCTCTATATATTCAAAATCATAATTAATAAGCCAAATTAAAAATTACCAAAATTAATTATAGCAAATCTTCATCGCAGCAAAGTCCCAACTGGATCAAATTAATCTTCTTTTAAGGTGGCTTACCAGCCTGGACCGAAATAAAATACAAATTAATAATTTTTAAGGTACAAGAAATAAGAGAATACAGTAGCCCTAAGTGATAGTGAAATCCTTAAAGTGCTGACTCCTATATGATAGCATTAAAAATCCATTTTCTTTGCTTGTCCAGGACATAAATAAGGGGTATCATGACTTCCAATTTAAGGAAAGTGTAATTATTAGAAGATCTATACAAATAACAATTATTTCAGAGGGAGGCTCAATATAAAATGTATTTCACATAAATTGCGTGTTTTAATGACATTTACATTCTTTGTTTAGTAAGATTGTGTTTGTTATGATTTACCAATGAGGAAAAGCCATTTCGAATGAAGAGTACCTCGGAAGATGTACTCAAAAAATTTGAAATATGCATTGCATTTATGACGAAAGGACACGCAAATTCTTGTATTTTAATAAAAATTAAATTCTTCGTGAAGTTTTGGCAGTTATTCCGTACGAAAATGGCAGCGGATGGTGTGAAATTAAAAAGAAAATTTGCGTTGGAACAGGAAATGATTTATGTCTTCGCACTGTAAAGGACCACATGCAACATCCCTTACAACATTAAAGAAGATAAAGCTAATCTACGGAAGGAAGTTTATGATATTTTATTTACAAGTTAATAAAATGTGAATAGAAAATGTTGTGAAACAAAATTAATGAAATGTTTATTGAGATAATTTATTGTGACAAGTTAGTTCAGAATAGGAAATACTTCAGTTCATGTATAAGAATTGTTATTCAATATAAACAACATTTTGAATCATGTCCAATGTCTTTAAAAATAATCCTGGTTTACGTGTGCCTTTTACATTTTCACTAATAGCCCTTAAGTACTCTGCAAGTTTTGCAACTATTTGAGGTTTCTCCATTAACACAGATTGTTTGTTTTTGCATTTCTTACATTGAAATCACATTTTTCTTAACATTTTTCTAAATGTTTCTTTGCCACCCTGAATTATATGAGTATATATTTATACTTATGTAGGTAATTAAAATTTTGAAATATTTTTTTAAATTCTCATAAGGATACGTAATATAGTATTTGTAATTACCTGGAATGCTGCAAACGGCAAGTCTTAAAGTAGCTGATACATTTAAAAAATGCTAGTTGGTGCAAGTCTTTCTTATGAAATCGGAAATTTTGCAGGCGTTCTTCATTCGAGAAACTATCTAGATTACGACATGGAAACTGCACTCATCTTAACATTGGAGCATCGCTCTTCTTTGCAAGGGATAATAATGTGTCTTCATAATCGTTCATCTCATCAAATAAATCGTTAACAATTCTTCCATAATAATTGAGTTTAAAGAAACAACAGCTGATTGCTCTGTAACACCAAACTGGAAAACACGGACTACGTTACGCGAAAACTGTTTTTGATCATCCACGTTAAGTCTATCAACGTCATTGACACGTCATCACTGGAGGCTTTATAACATTTAGCGTTAACAGAGAAGAGGGGCGCGAAAATTCTCTATTCATAAACATGCCTTCCAAAACACTCGTTTATGAGGTAATTTCAGACATTGTATTGCGTTTAAATAGTTGAACGTTTCATAATTTACAGTTTAATTACTAATACACAGTGGAAATAAACGGAATATTTTTTGTGTTACACAGGAGAGTCTCCAAAATTTCATTTGAAGTAAATACACCAGGCTCAAACTTTTGATAGGGCCACATTGAAATTGCTAGAATGATTTGTTTAATGAATAATCTGTTTCCGTTCTCATACTTATACAACGAGTCAATGCAAATGCTGGAGTTCTGTTACTGAATATTGTGGCCGACTTTAACATATGAAATTAATGAGTTACTAAAACAACTTAACGTATCATGAAAACAGTATTCTATTGTAAGGGAATGGTGTGATCAATATCAAGCAAATTTTTATATCTAATTTCATTGCAAACAAAGCTTCAATGCCCACTTAATGCCAAAAATTGCCATCAGTGGGCAACAAGACGTGGTGGGTGAAAACGGTTTGGACAGTTCCTTGTCGGACTTGTATAGCAGAGTAGTTAAGTGAATAAACAGCCAATTAGTCAGTGCGAGTCATTCTGTAACAATATGAAGTTACAGAGCAATCAAGATGTGTTGAAATGAGTATGTACAACAGAGATCCAGGAGAAAATAAATGATTTTGTAAGGTCTACGGACCAGTCATGTTTGCTTTGCGTCTAGTTTAAGTTTATTAATTAATTAATTTATTTATTTAAATTTGCTGTTACAGGACATTGCGCCAGTTATCACAGCGTATGCAGTTGATCACATCCAATACATGAATAAAAATTACCGTATAAACAAGCAAAAATATAAAAATAAAATGCATACCTAGCAACTACACATCAAATGATATAGCATACAGAATTGTTAAATGAAAAGCAACTAGCAACTGATAGGAATAACAGAAATGTAGTTATTAACCATTTTTGAACTACAAATAACCATAAGAAAAAAGAAGATACAGCCATTGAAATATAAATAACAAGTAAACCTGAAGTGTAAGAAACACAGCATTACATATTAATAAGACAGTTATTGGATGATATCACATTAAAATTAATGACTTACGAAATAATGCCCTCTTTATAAAGCAAAAGAAACTACAGAAATATGTTCTGAAGTTGGTTTTTAAATATACGATAGGTAGTACCATGATCAAGATGGTAAATGTCACTAAGGTGATTGTACTGAGCTACCATCTTTATAAGCGGAGAGTTCTGGTGAATTAACGTCTTGGATTTATTATAATAAAATAAAAGGAACGGGACCTAAGATTTGGATATCTGGTGTTTAAATTAATTTCTTGTAAAAATCTAGTGTTATCTCTATTACCGTTAATCACTTTATAAAGGAATAACTGTTGTATTTTCCTGCGATTTTTCTAATGAAGTAACTTTATATACTATTAGCAGCTTGGTGTACTTCATGTAATTACGATATATCATGAACTATTTATAATACAGTATTTTTAAAAGCTTATTCTATGTTTTTTCAATTCCTGCTATATGAGATTTATAGTACGGTGACCACATTACGCAACAGTATTCTAGTTTGGATCTTACAAAACTATTGAAAAGGCAGAGGAGAGAAGCTATATTTGCGAATTGTGCGCAATTCCTAATTATGAATCCTATGCTTTTATAGGGCTAATTCACTACCGGATCGATGTACATTTTGAAGCAAACATTTTCAGTAAAATTTACACCTTAATCTTTAACGGATTTAGTGAAGTGCAATTTGTTATTAGTCATTGCGTACTGAGTATCAATAATATTGTTACAATTAGTGCATTTAGCTGCAAAATTTTGTTTCCCATTAAATAATAAATGGGTTTCTTGACTCCAATGTACAACTCTATATCTGCTTGTAACATTTTGGAATCATTCTCATTCCTTATAGCTTTATATAATTTAAGGTCATCCGCATGTAAATGCTATACTAAAATGTGAAGTGACAAGTAAAATTAGTATAACCCTTGCTTGGTGTCTGGGGTCTTTATAGACCCCAAGGCTGCTTTAGGCACGTAGAAACCGTTTTAAGGTGAACGTAGACTTCTTATCTTCCAGATATGCGTTTGTATACTTTTACTATAAATGATCAAAATATTTAGTGTAATATGTCGGTCGGTGGCATAGAATTTTGGATTTTTGTAACAGGCTCAGAAAATACGCCGGGTATATAATATATGATTTTCCATGTTATACTTATACTTTTAATTACAATAATTAAGTACAATAATACAATACCACAATAATTAAAACTTGGCACTTTCTGAACTTTCATTTTTATGTCCATTGTTACAAATTCGTAGACAACATATGCACCTGCACTGTTGCAACAAATTATTATAAAATACAAAGTTAGCAATTCCGTTTTGTGGAAGGTAGACGTGAAAAAAAAAAACTTGAAGTGATAATATTCTGTAACTCAACAAAGTCAAGTGTTGATACTGTTGATAAGATCGCTTAGCACTATTCGGTGAAACGTGGAACAAGTAGGGGGCTGCCAGCCTCGGTAGCGTAGTTTGTACCATGTCTGCCTCACGTTCAAGAGGTCCCGAGTTCGAATCTCGGTCAGGGTGAGTTACCTGGATGAGGCTTTTTTCCGGGATTTTCTCTTATCCTGAAAGACGTATGTAGGGTACCTCTAAGGTCCATAGACCCTGGGTTCATTCGAGCATAATTTCACCCATTCCATTCATCGTCCGATATGACTTAACGTTGGAGGACGTAAATTACAAAAAAAAAAAAAAAAAAGTACGTGGCTACTTGCTCTAATTCTTGATATACTTGACATAGCATGCCTCAACGCTTACGTTTTGTACTGTAAATTTCTACATCATATAAGAGGTAAAAATGCTAGAAGAGATTTCCTCTCAGAACTGGGAAAAGAGCTAGTCAGACCTCAAATTGAGAAACGAATTCTTTCCCCCAGTGCTGAATACAACGGCCCACCTCGGTAGCGTAGATGGTAGCGTGTCTGCCTCACGTTCAAGAGGTCCCGAGTATTCCCTTATCCTGAAAGACGAATGTGGGTAACTCTAAGCTCTATGGACCCCGGGCTCATTTGATCTTCATTTCACCCATCCCATTCATCGTCGGATATGACTTAACTTTGAAGAACGTAACTTAAAAAATAAAAAAGGAACAACGCATTTGTTCAGCAATAACTTAAGCTGGTTTCAAGTATCTTCTAAATGGCAACCAGCAGAACCAAGATGCAGATGTTCCAAATCTGAAACAAAAAAGATGTGATTCCTGCCCAAGGTCAAAGGACAAGATAGTGAAGAAACAATGTGATGTCACAAATTTATCTGCAAAGAACATGTAAAAGTGTTCTGCAATGATTCTTTACGCCTGCCTCGGTTTGCCTCACGTTCAAAAGGTCCCAAGTTCGAATCTCGGTCAGGTTGAATTACCTGGATAAGGTTTTTTCCGGGGTTTTCCCTTATCCTGATAGACGAATATCGGGTAAGTCTAAGCTCCACGGACCCTGGGCTCATTTGAGCATCACTTCACCCATTCCATTCATCGTCCGATTTGACTTAATGTTGGAGGACGTAAATTACAAAAAAAAAAAAAAAAAAAAGATTGTTTATCATTTCAAGTGGAGAATGAGTAAAAGTTTATTTATAACAGGAGCTTTTATAAAGTTATAATGCGCATCATAATAAAAAATTGCAGTATTGTTATATAGAATGAGGTAAATAAACATTTTGTGTTAAAATAGTATATATACTTTTTGGAACTAGAACATATGTTTTCATATTTCAGACATTGCTAGTACATAACACATGTAGCTTACAACAATGGGGCTATAATTTGAAAGATGTACTTTGGTCTCAAAATAAAGTCATTATTATTTTTGGGGAAGTATTTTATACGTTATCGCCTCAAAGTTGTTAGAATCACTTTGGGGTGAAAAGAGACCCCAAACATATAATATGTTTTTCCAGGGCTGATACCTTACGAGGGTTAAAGAAATTTATGTTGTAATTTAGTCACACTATAAATAATGAAAATATGAACAATTACTTTTTATTTACTTTATATTTGAGCCATTATTGCGATAGCGTGGCCAACGCGCACAAAGGGACAGATAGTGCAGCGCGGAGAAAAAAGCCTTGCCGAAACAGATAAAGATAAACAACTGGAAGGTTGGTCTTTCTAGTACCGTCTTGATTGTTGCAGAAAATTCTCGAACAGTGAGCGGAGGTATAAAAGAAGCAGCGGATCGCCAGTAGACAGAGTCGAAATGGAACTTAATAATCTTGCGGGTGCAGTGGTGTTTTGAAAGTGAACTCTTTGTTTGTGTTCGACGACCTTGACGATTGTAATTGTGTGTGTTACATAATTCTTCTACTGTAAGAGTTGACCAAAGTGTGTTTCTACGGAAATAAAGAGCATTTTGGAATTTCTGCAAACTGGACTTTTAATTCTATGTCCCTAATGCTCTGGAGTCAGCAATGAAGTCATTCTTCTTCTGGCTTCTCAGCACTTAGAAGTTATATCTTGATAACTTTTATAAAGCTGCTCATTTCTATATCTTGAGAGCACAAGACACAATTTGAATAAGTTAGCCAACACTATGGAGATGTTATCCTAGGCAATCATGTTCTGTAGTAAGCTTCGTCATGGCAACATTAGATTTACATGACAATTCCGGAATTACAGAAGGATTTTCTACAAGTATTGTCATATTTCGGTTACCAATTTTTTCAATTAGTCCAGATTTGTAATTATCGTTAATTTTTTCTTTATAATACTTTAAATTGATTCATATAAAATACTTTTGTTTCGTTTAGTTTAATTTTATATCCTTGTTTTTCTGATATATCAGCCCTTTCATTCCTCTGACTTCTACATTGGTTTGGAATCCATTGCAAAACTATATGATTTCCTAGTTTTTTTTAATGGTTTGGACTATATTTTGTATTTCAAGAATTGTTTGCATCTTTGGATAGGTTGTGGATGCTACAGCCTGAAATGCTGCTTTAGAAGCCGACAAAGTAACAATATCTTTGCATTACTGCAGCCGAATACCGAGCAAAAAATAAAAATAAATAACTAAAACTTCAATATCAAACTTTGTTGTACCTATTTCTTCCAGCATGTTTGTAGAAAGAGAAGAATTTGCACATTCCACCAGCTCGAGCTCCATGTTCATGTAAAAGAGAGCCATCTGTATAAATATGGGTCCAGTTAACAGAAGGGTAATTCCAAAGCTAAAGCCTTTTACCATATCTGGAGGAGTTTCACTTTTATTAATGAAATTTTTTAAATTTAGCTTATAACAAGTTCTGAATAACCAATCACTTTCCCAGCCGAAAAAAAAACTTTTCTTTTCTGGAGCCGGTTCCCCCTTGTAGTCTACTGTTTGGGCTGTATTTTTATTTGGGGCGTATAATGGTGTATCCAAGTTTCATCTACAGTAATTAATCGGCGCCAAAACTCGGATTTATTGCGCCTAAACTGCGCCAACAGAGCGTTGGAAATGTTCATTGGAACGCTTTTTGGTCTTAACGTGAGCAAACGCGTCACCCAAAGCGTGGACAGCTTTCTCATTTCGTAAATGTTGATTTAATATGTGACAAACACGTTCTTTTGACATGTTCATAGCCTCTGCTATCTATCTCACTTTAATTCGGTGGTCGTCTTGCACCATTTGGTAAACTTTGGCGATGTTTTCGTCGGCAGCTGCAGTTTTGGACTTCCTGAACTTCATTGTCTCCCAAGTTCTTACGGCCAAGTTTAAATGCAACTGCCCAAAATTTCACTGTGATAGATGATGGTGAAGAGTCCCCATATGCAGAATCCAACTCATCTTTGATTTGCGGAGGCGTATTTCCTTTCAAAAGCAAATATTTAATGACAGCTCGATACTCGATTTTGTCCATTTTCATAAAAACACTCACATCAACTCACTCAAACGACTGTTACATAACAACTGAGCGTCCAAAATGGCTAAAGCTTTGGTGAGTAATTGCCAACAGATGAACAACGAAATCACTAGATTTTATTTACGAGTGCCGCCATTTTCATGTTGAGGTCGGAAACTCTTCAGACCACCCTCGTATATACTTGGCTTTACAGATTGTAAAAAAAAGTGACATCAACTAACAATATGTTATTTGTTTTCTTAGCTTTGTCTAAATGACATAGCACTGGCTTATTGTTGCAACAAGACCAACAAGAGCGCACTGGTACTATTTTGAACTACGGCACTACTAAACTAAAATAACTATATGCGTTTCCAAAAAAAAAAAAAAAAAAAACTAACTTGCGTTTGCATGGATGTAGTCATTGAACTTTATATTACATTAAAATTTGTGTAAAACTACTTCACTAATAAACATTTTTGTAGTTATCGTTATGGTTAACAGTTTTAAAGGAACAGGTTGTAGTAAAAACAAATATTAAAATGTAACAACGTTTGAATCCAAATGTTTTGACATCATGAAATTAAGTTATTTATTCAACAGTAAAATTAATATTAAATTTGAGACCTGAAAATTTTCTTACTTGTCTAGATACAGACAAAATCTCAGCGCTGTTTAATTTTGTATTAACAATAGAGGCGGACAACTCAGGCGTTCGAGTCATGCACCTTCTAAGGTAGTTTTAATGCGATTTAATTTAGAAAAATGTCTTTCAGCTTTATGCACTGTAGCAGGAACAATTAAGTAGATACGGCAAGGGGATATGTAGAGGAAAAATAATTATATTCATTCAACAGTGGATTAGTAGCCTGTGTCACATCAGTCATAGTTTTAGTTTTAGATCTGAAGGAACGCTGAACAAAAGGTTTCTGCAAAAATGTTTAACTATTTTTCCAGTTTACCATCAGCAGAAGAAGCCAACAAAAAGGTTTGGATTAAGTTATATGCATTAGCTACTAACTTTATTCCCTTTCTGTGTCAATCTTGGTGTAATACAAATTTAGAATCGGCGGCGTAGTCGGTCGGACAAATCACTCAGCCAAGTGCGTAAATATACTGATTACGTACTGTGTACCTCACTTCATTAAACCACTCTCCCACCAATATGCTGTTTGAATTTTGGAAAACATTCTCTCACTTGCAACTGCACAAATAATAAGGAATAACATAAGTTTAAGATTAGTTTGATGTTTAATTTATTAGACCTTTCTAACACGAGATAACCTTCAAAATCGTTTTGGAACAGGATCACTGAGGTCGGTAGTGGCTCCTGAATTTGTGGGACCCGGTGCAACAGGCTTGTTGCACCATCGTAGTTAAATCCCTGCACAGATCTCAATTTGGTGTGTTTACTGTGATAAATAACAAATGGGAAGATATTAGATACAAAACTGCTGTCCTGGACTGCAGGTTACCTCAGACATGGAAAGGTAAAAAAGTAGCACAGAACTTGTAAAATGGAGGGAAGGGCATGCTGAGGAATGTGACATAAATAATTCTGGAACTCAGGCATTATGGAGGCAGCTGGTGTGGTTGACATTTTCAGCGGTCCCTGCAAAAGCACAATGTCAACTTCATTGGGGATGGTGGCTCATGGAGCCATAAAACAGAGTCCCAGGATGAGCCATGTGGTAATAAAGCACAAGTAATAAAGTTGGAATGTGTAGGGCATGAGCAAAATCGTACGCGAAGCCAACTTAGTTAATAAAATAGGCAGTAAAAGGTGTTTTAAAAGATGGAAGGAAAATAGGAGACAAAAGCAGATTTGCCGATGCGGTAATTAATACTTTTCTGCGTATTATGGAATAAGAGAACACAGCAGCTCCACTGATGAAATTTGGAAAGGAATATGGGATATGTGGCATATGAGAGCTACAAAGAAAGCCCTGTGCACAAAGTATGTCCTAAGGGGACAGGATCTGGTTGCCCCTATCAAAGAGTGATGCATGTGGGGCTTGAGAGCAATTATAAACATAAAAACAACATTGCTCTACCAAAATATGAAAGCAATAAAATCAATTTTTGGAACCGTGATAGTACCTACAAAACTTTTAAATGGCTGAACTGGAAGACAGATAGAACAGTGAAGAATCGCTAAACAAACAGACGAAAATAGAAATTATGACCAAAAAGAGGATTTGTTGGACACAAAATTGTATAAATTGTGGTAAGTGCTGCAATAATTGTTGAAATAAATGGAAGAATAAAATTACTAGAGGAGTAGCGAATAATTCCTGAGAACTTGTCATCAAGCTGTGACAACTCATGACAGTCTGCATATCACTTGAGCCAAGAAAGGGTTTTACCCTCAACAAAAGAAGAAAGAAGACATAGAGAAAGGCTTAGGCTGGAGGAACCAGGATATGAGGAAGAGGCGTTTTTGAATAGCACCCATATTGCCATCAAGCTGTTAGGTTTTCGGCTTTTTTATCTAAAAATTGTATATTTCAACACTGATTACACCATCACTTGCACAGTATTTAAAATAACTGTATGAAACCTTGCATAGAGCTTCTTTTTGGAAAGCTTCACAATTTGAACCTCACTCCTTACATTAATAGAGCAGTATAGTTTTGTAACAATTAGTATACAATTTAAATTAATAAAAATTATCATAAACCTTAAAGTGCAATGTTTTAATCACTGAGATTTAGTGTGTGATTATAAAGGGAAATTCTTCAAAAGGATTGAACATTATTGAAATAAGTTTGAACGTACAATTTTAATGCAATATATGAAGCTGAATTTTCTGATATTATTATTTAAAATAGTGAGAAATGTGCTAAAAAGAAAGATTACATATAAAGTATAAATTTTCATGAAAGGTAAAATTGGATGTATAACATCTACAAAATGTATATAAAAAACGTGTAGTGTTTAACGCCCGCTTTTACTACATACGGCACCGCAGGCGATGACACTGATGATACATGAGATGAATATGGAGCACAGGTGGAATGAGATGGCGGGGGAAACCGGACGTCCCGGAGAAAACCCGCCCCAACGCCGTGTTGTCCACCACAAATCTCACTTTGCGGTCGCCTGGGATCGAACCCGGGCCGCCTTGGTGAGAGTCAAGTGGTCTAACCACTGAGCCACGGCGTGGCCAAAATGTATATCATTTAAGTATCGTATCATAAATGTCGCTCAGATTAAGAAGATGGAGAATTTCCCATCCTCAGGTGAACAACTTCAAATGTCTATACTGGTAATGTAGTCTGTTACTATCGAGTAAAGCAATATATTCGGGTGATAATTATAATATTTGAGAAGTTATTAATTATATACTGAATTCAATTTTCTCCCTGCACGTTTAGCATGTGTGCTGTGGAAGTGAACCTGACAACCTAAACAACTTATTCAAATTATCAAATATTTTGTCATCTATTCAATAAAAAGAAAAGAATAATTTTAGGTGTAGTGACCGTCTCTATATGTTGCTAAAAGTTTTTATTTTGACATGAGTTTTCTTGGAGAAATAACTGCATGCAGTACACGTGCATTTTTATTTTCTCTGCCATGTACATTATAATGGGGAGTTTTACATTGTACTTCAAAATTAGATATCTACATTTCACTAAAATATATGTTTTGAGGCACCTGAACAAAACGCATATGTTTAGAACAACGTCCGTTAGTTTCCTTAATAGTGTTTAACACTCGTTAAAATTCGGAGAAGAATTTTTTGGGGAAGGAAACGTTAGGGTATCTCTCTGGCATTTGCATTTTATGAAGATTGCTGAAAAACTCAGTTGGAGAGGAGCAGGTCTCTCTCTCTATCTCTGAAACTTTAAACCAACAGTCAATAAATACCTAACTTTGAATTTAAATTTAAAATATGCGAAACTATCCTTTCCTGGACACTTTTCCAAAAATATTTTCTGAAATATGGCTTTAACAATTTGTATTAAAATATCATATATTTAAGATATTTATTTGAAAACCAAAGTGTATATCTTAAATTTTATGGAAATAACTGGTGAAGTCAATTCACCTCACTTAATTCACAAAGTATTTACATAATTCTGTATTACACGGCAACCTCAACAGATAGGCAAAAGTGTACAGCGCAAAAGCAGTAAATCTCTTTAAACCATACCTATATTTGAACTAACACATTTTCTCATCAGCATTTATGAGATATCTGTTATTATTAATTTGAACTTTTCAATAGCTGAAATTTTGTTGTCAAATGCTGCCGCTATTCTCGTGGTATCATAGAAAGTATGGAAGGCCACCATATAAGGACTTGCAGTTAAACCTCTATCAGTTCGATTTCCTGCATCTTGCTTGTAGGTCTAAGGAAATGTGTAATAAAACTATTTCTGAAAATACCTATTTTGATTGTAATGAAGTAGGAAGAAAAATAATATTTCGTAACAGTACTTTGTAGAAATATATAGAAAGGTTTCAATAATGAGAGAATTATCACAACCACTTGAGTGGATTTCAAGATTATCACCCCCACACACCCAACACCCTACCATCCACACACACACACACACACACACACACACACACACACACACACACACACACACACACACAAACGTATACACATACCTAAGCACACATCTTTGTTAAACTACATATAAAAGGTCAATATCGTTGATAGGTATTTCATAATTGATAATCGCATAGAAAGTAAAGCTAGGAGATTGTACCAATTCGGGATAGAAGGCAATAGAGCAAAATTAATTTGACCTAGTTCGCAACAGGAAATCTTTAACTAGGCGGTACATGTAGACGTACTATTTAAAAAATGATATTAAGTAAATATGGTTTTATGTACTGTGTAAAAATAATACATGAAAATTAAAGTTCATTTAATTTTTATTTGTTTACCAGCAAAATCAACAAGGCAGCTTTAACGATAATTCCGTAATACATCTATGTTGATGTTCAATGCGATCTTTCTCATATCCCTACTAGAAATTAACCATTGGCTATCTGTGTATCCTTATTTAAACGTTTGAATCTTTGCAGAACAATAAATAGCAATTTATGTAATAAGTGGCAAAAATTTAACGATAAGAGTAAAGAAGATTGTCCACCGAGCCCAAGGTGAAATGCTTGTTTTGCAAGTGTTAAATACAATATTTTTAGAGAGTCGCTCGAATACACCTTCTGTGTTTATATTTTAAAGGGAATAATAAATAAATGTTCTGTTGATATGACCTGTTCACTTTAGGACATCAAAATATTTTGTTTTGACAAATGTATTAAGAAGACTGAGATATTTCGTTATTACAAGCTGCTCTCTCACTGGTCTTTGGGTGGAATTAAATACCTCTCCTACTATGCAAGTAGAGTCCGCTTGTGTCATTAAGAACACGGTCTTGCTTATCTTGACCGTCTATTAGTTTCCTTTAATTTATTCAGTACACAATTAATGTGGTTCAAAATAGCATCGATATTTCTCGAAAATATCCTAAAATTATTGACGTTTTGAATCAAGAATAGCTTTATAGTGTCACAGAAAATTTTGTACAGTGCCTTCATAATCCACTAACACTAGAATTCATAACAAAGTCACGGGTTTTGAACTGGTATACAATTACTGAAGGGAGAAGGGCTATTTTCTCTCATATTCTTTTATTAGAGTTTGCCAAAATGAAGCCATTAAATCTAACGTTGAGGAAAATTGTGATTCGTGCAATTTATTTAACGGAACTTCCACTCTCAGATCTAAATATATCTGCTCTACAATGTTTATTCAATTTTCTGGCATCTAGTGTTACACGAATAGTTCCATTTGATTTCCTAACTAGGCAAAGCGGATTTAAAGAAGGTGAATTTGAAACTTCAATTACTCCTTCTCACATTAACTGGATTTTCTCTTTCTCCTCGAATAGCGAAAGGAATTGCTTTTGCTTTATGGGTATACGGTTCGTTTGGTGTGATCTTCAAAGAACGTGTTCAACTTACACATTTTCCAGACCTTGTTGAAAATAATTCTCTATTTCTCATCAAAGTTTTAATAGCTCTTCATTGTAGTTGCGTTTAAGTAATTTGAAATACTTTCTCTCGAAACAATTTTCTAGATTTTTCACTGTTTACTGTATCACAGCGCCTGTTTGCTTCCTGATACTCAAAATTACCAAAGGAATTTGTGGAGGGTTTTCTCTGGTATTTTCTTGAGCATTTCTTTGCAGACAATTGTCAGTTCTATTTCCTCATTATACCATACTTCTTCCAAACTTTCAGAATAAAACTCGTCTATATTTACTTCTGCCAGCTCCATAGATTCCACACACACACACACACGCACACACATACACACACGCACACACACGCACACACACACGCACTCACACACATACATACACGCACACACACGCACACACATGCACACACGCACTCACACACGTACACACATACACACACGCACACACACGCACTCACACATACATACACACACGCACACACATACACACACACGCACACACGCACACACACAAAGACACTTACACACACGCACGCACGCACACACAGACACACACACGCACACACACGCACACACACGCACACACAAGAAAACATCTTCCCTTATTCTTTCCTTCTTTTTATCCGCTGTCACTTTTATTTCATGCTAACCTCATTGTGCCTGTTACTTTAGGCTTGCTTCCCTGAGTGTAATTTCACACACACACATACACACACACGCAGACACTTACACACAGACACACACACACACGTAGACACTTACACACACACGCAGACACTTACACACACACGCAGACACTTACACACAGACACACACACACACGCAGACACTTACACACAGACACACATACACACAGACACTTACACACACGCACACACACACACTCAGACACTTACACACACACGCAGACACTTACACACACACACGCAGACACTTACACACATGCAAACACATACACACAAGAAAACATCTTCCCTTATTTTTTCCTTCTTTTTATCCGCTGTCACTTTTTATTTCATGCTAACCTCATTGTACCTGTTACTTTAGGCTTGCTTACCTGAGTGTAATTTCACTAACACACACACACACTTACACACACGCACACGCAGACACTTACACACACGCACACACACTTACACACATGCACACACACACTTACACACACGCACACACACACTTACACACAGATACTTACACACACGCACACACACTTACACACACGAACACACACACTTACACACACACTTACACACACGCAGACACTTACACACAGACACTTACACACACGCAGACACTTACACACACGCACACACACTTACACACACGCACACACACACTTACACACGCAGACACTTACACACAGACACTTACACACACGCAGACACTTACACACACTTACACACACTTACACACACGCACACACACACTTACACACATGCACACACACACTTACACACACACGCAGACACTTACACACAGACACACGCAGACACTTACACACACGCACACACACGCACACACACAAAGACACTTACACACACGCACGCACACACAAAGACACACACACGCACACACACGCACACACAGGCACACACACGCACACACACAAAGACACTGACACACACACGCACTCACACATGCACTAACGCAAACGCACACACACGCATACACTTACACACACCCGCACACACAGACACACACGCACACACACGCACTCACACGCACACACAAAGACACACGCACACACACATACACACACGCACACGCACACCCACACGCAGACACTTACACACACACGCACACACACGCAGACACTTAAACACACACACGCCAACACACGCAGACAGTTACACACACACGCAGACAGTTACACGCACACACACAGACACACACACGCACACACACAAAGACACTTACACACACGCACACACATACACACAGGCACACGCACACACACGCAGACACTTACACACGCACACGCACACACACGCAGTCACTTACACACACGCAGACACTTACACACACGCACACACTCACACACACGCAGTCACTTACACACACACACACACACACACACACACACACACACACAAACACAAACACATACACACAAGAAAACATCTTCCCTTATTTTTGCCTTCTTTTTATCCGCTGTCACTTTTTATTTCATGCTAACCTCATTGTACCTGTTACTTTAGGCTTGCTTACCTGAGTGTAATTTCACACACACATACACACACACACACGCAGACACTTACACACAGACACACACACACGCAGACACTTACACACACACGCAGACACTTACACACACACACGCAGACACTTACACACACAGACACTTACACACACACATGCAGACACTTACACACACTCACACACACACGCAGACACTTACACACACATACAAACACATACACACAAGAAAACATCTTCCCTTATTTTTGCCTTCTTTTTATCCGCTGTCACTTTTTATTTCATGCTAACCACATTGTGCTTGCTTACCTGAGTGTAATTTCACACACACACATACACACACAGACACTTACACACAGACACACACACACACACGCAGACACACACACACGCAGACACTTACACACACACACGCAGACACTTACACACACACGCAGACACTTACACACACACGCAGACACTTACACACACACGCAGACACTTACACACACACGCAGACACTTACACACACACGCAGACACTTACACACACGCAGACACTTACACACACACACGCAGACACTTACACACAGACACTTACACACACACGCAGACACTTACACACAGACACTTACACACACACACGCAGACACTTACACACACACGCAGACACTTACACACAGACACTTACACACACACGCAGACACTTACACACACACGCAGACACTTACACACACACGCAGACACTTACACACACACGCAGACACTTACACACACACACGCAGACACTTACACACGCAGACACTTACACACACAATTAGACACTTACACACACACGCAGACACTTACACACACACGCAGACACTTACACACACACGCAGACACTTACACACACACGCAGACACTTACACACACACGCAGACACTTACACACACACGCAGACGCTTACACACACACGCAGACACTTACACACACACGCAGACACTTACACACACACGCAGACACTTACACACACACGCAGACACTTACACACACGCAGACACTTACACACACACACGCAGACACTTACACACACACACGCAGACACTTACACACACACGCAGACACTTACACACACACGCAGACACTTACACACACACACACGCAGACACTTACACACACACACGCAGACACTTACACACACAGACACTTACACACACATGCAGACACTTACACACACTCACACACACACGCAGACACTTACACACACATACAAACACATACACACAAGAAAACACCTTACCTTAATTTTTCCTTCTTTTTATCCGCTGTCACTTTTTATTTCATGCTAACCTCATTGTGCCTGTTACTTTAGGCTTGCTTACCTGAGTGTAATTTCACACACACACATACACACACAGACACATACATGCTAATGCTTGGTGAACAGACTATTATTGCTTGTATTGGTATTTATTACTGCATTATATTATTTTCCATTATTATTATTATTATTATTATTATTATTATTATTATTATTATTATTATTATTATTATTATTATTATTATTATTATTATTATTATTATTATTATTATTATTATTATTATTATTATTATTATTATTATTATTATTATTATTATTATTATTATTATTATTATTATTATTATTATTATTATTATTATTATTATTATTATTATTATTATTATTATTATTATTATTATTATTATTATTATTATTATTATTATTATTATTATTATTATTATTATTATTATTATTATTATTATTATTATTATTATTATTATTATTATTATTATTATTATTATTATTATTATTATTATTATTATTATTATTATTATTATTATTATTATTATTATTATTATTATTATTATTATTATTATTATTATTATTATTATTATTATTATTATTATTATTATTATTATTATTATTATTATTATTATTATTATTATTATTATTATTATTATTATTATTATTATTATTATTATTATTATTATTATTATTATTATTATTATTATTATTATTATTATTATTATTATTATTATTATTATTATTATTATTATTATTATTATTATTATTATTATTATTATTATTATTATTATTATTATTATTATTATTATTATTATTATTATTATTATTATTATTATTATTATTATTATTATTATTATTATTATTATTATTATTATTATTATTATTATTATTATTATTATTATTATTATTATTATTATTATTATTATTATTATTATTATTATTATTATTATTATTATTATTATTATTATTATTATTATTATTATTATTATTATTATTATTATTATTATTATTATTATTATTATTATTATTATTATTATTATTATTATTATTATTATTATTATTATTATTATTATTGTTGTTGTTGTTGTTTATAATAGGCGGCTTCACTTTCTTGATCTTCTCGTTCCTATTTAAACTTTCCTGTCCTTTCTTATCATTATGGTTTGCCCTCTGGAAAACCTATTTACGTGCACTTAGCATAATTAGCATATGACCTAGACCAGCACGACGTTTCCTTACATCTTACTTTTTGTACCTCTTCAAGCCGCATCACTACTTACATCTCTTATTTTCAACTGTTGTTGGTTCTTTCCTACTCTTTGCCTGATTATTTCTACAGCTTCCACCCTTTATTGACGAATTTATGGAACTTCTATTCTTCTCCTGTTATCTAGGTGATCTATGTCTTAACTCATGGTTGATTTGCCCTCCAATTCTCTTTTATTAAAGTATACCCATTTCTGAATTGTTAACTTTTCCCCCTAGACCCCATCAGATCTTTCTGTACTCATATAATTTATTTGAACATGCTTACCTGAGTATATTCGTCGATTATTTTTATCAACATTTCTATTTTCCAATTCTACGATTCTGATTTAGGAATTGGAACTCTTTACCCATTCTTAATGCTATTTTAATTTCGATTACCATGATACTGTGTGCCTTGCTTGAAGTAATGTGAACTTTCCTCTGTTACTTTCAAGAACTATGAACAAATCGATCATTTCTCTCTTGCACACTTACGCGTGTTTTTGGCGCTAGATGTAAGGGAACGCAAACTGAATTTTCCAGAGTTTTATAATAATTGCAGTTGCTGAAATCACAATTGCAACATTGATATTCGTATATTACGCAAATGATTCAAATATTTAGTTTTAAGTTAATAATAGTTTATGAATTACCTATTTTTATAATCCAATGAAAATGCCAGTGGTGCATTCGTATAGCTGTGAATGTTACTTACGTTAAGAGATAATTCGTCATTGTCTTCAACGTCTGAGTATAGCAAATTTATGATGATAGGTTTCGAACTCTGGTTACGTGCTATTTCTTTCCAAAAGTCGTCTTCTTGTAGTTAATCTGATGCCTCACGCAGTTTTCCCATTCTTGTGTTCTTTGTCAATTTCTTCGTAAATAAGTCGTTCAACGTCAGTCAGTTTAAAAATATTATTTCTGTTTGCAGCATAATTTGAGCCCACATTAATTCAATTGGATTGTTCTGGCAGTGGTAAGGGGGAAGGTGGATCGTGTCGCATTGGTTCATCTGTTATACTTTTTCATGGAAGAGCAACTGAATAATACGTTTTGAACTCTCTAGAGTGAATGGAGATTACGAACCATTCATAAACAAAGATATAATGTGACCAGACACGTTGTGCCAGACCAGCAGGAAGTGTGTTGTTTCCTCTCATCGAATTTAACAAACACCTCACTTATTCAAAGTATTTCTTTTATCACGTAATGTCAAATGTTTACGTTTCAGTTCCGAGTAATTTAAAATATACGTACACGCATACATGCCAACCAATAATGCTAATCATTACAGTGCTTACGTTGCAATGCATTGTTATAATATAATGGTATCTACTCTATTTATTTGTATTAGGAAAACTATTTGAGCTGAAAAAATTTGGGTTTTTTACGGTTACGTCAAATACATTACTCTCTCCTTTCTCTTAGATCAGTGTTTGCAAAATATAAATTTTTGTCTTAGCGGGAATAGTATCTATTTATTTGAGATTGTTTAGTTTGGCGCTCGTCACACACCACATAGGGGGAATGCCATACGACAACACCGCATGAATCCGATTGGTTGGTCACCTAATAGCACTCAAGGACAAATATCATCCCATTTAAAACACATAATAGGGGTGAAATGGTAACCACAATTACATAATTATACAAATCCCGAAGCGCGTCTTACTTGGAGATGCGTGTCGTGTACGTTCAGGATGCGTGTGGATGAATCACCGCTAGTAGGCGGCATGACGACGCTGGTTTCTAAAATCGAACGTGACTTCCGCAAGAACCCAAACTACACTCCTGGAAATTGAAATAAGAACACCGTGAATTCGTTGTCCCAGGAAGGGGAAACTTTATTGACACATTCCTGGGGTCAGATACATCACATGATCACACTGACAGAACCATAGGCACATAGACACAGGCAACAGAGCATGCACAATGTCGGCACTAGTACCGTGTATATCCACCTTTCGCAGCAATGCAGGCTGCTATTCTCCCATGGAAAAGATCGTAGAGATGCTGGATGTAGTCCTGTGGAACGGCTTGCCATGCCATTTCCAGCTGGCGGCTCAGTTGGACCAGCATTCGTGCTGGACGTACAGACCGCGTGAGACGACGTTTCATCCAGTCCCAAACATGCTCAATGGGGGACAGATCCGGAGATCTTGCTGGCCAGGGTAGTTGACCTACACCTTCTAGAGCACGTTGGGTGGCACGGGATACATGCGGACGTGCATTGTCCTGTTGGAACAGCAAGTTCCCTTGCCGGTCTAGGAATGGTAGAACGATGGGTTCGATGACGGTTTGGATGTACTGTGCACTATTCAGTGTCCTCTCGACGATCACCAGAGGTGTACGGCCAGTGTAGGAGATCGCTCCCCACACCATGATGCCGGGTGTTGGCCCTGTGTGCCTCCGTCGTATGCAGTCCTGATTGTGGCGCTCACCTGCACGGCACCAAACACGCATACGACCATCATTGGCACCAAGGCAGATGCGACTCTCATCGCTGAAGACGACACGGCTCCATTCGTCCCTCCATTCACGCCTGTCGCGACACCACTGGAGGCGGGCTGCACGATGTTGGGGCGTGATCGGAAGACAGCCTAACGGTGCGCGGGACCGTAGCCCAGCTTCATGGAGACGGTTGGGAATGGTCCTCGCCGATACCCCAGGAGCAACAGTGTCCCTAATTTGCTGGGAAGTGGCGGTGCGGGTCCCCTACGGCACTGCGTAGGATCCGACGGTCTTGGCGAGCATCCGTACGTCGCTGTGGTCCGGTCCCAGGTCGATGGGCACGTGCACCTTCTGCCGACCACTGGCGACAACATCGATGTACTGTGGAGACCTCACGCCCCACGTGTTGAGCAATTCGGCGGTACGTCCACCCGGCCTCCCGCATGCCCACTATACGCCCTCGCTCAAAGTCCGTCAGCTGCACATACGGTTCACGTCCACGCTGTCGCGGCATGCTACCAGTGTTAAAGACTACGATGGAGCTCCGTATGCCACGGCAAACTGGCTGACACTGACGGCGGCGGTGCCCATACGCTGCGCAGCTACCGCCATTCGACGGCCAACACCGCGGTTCCTGGTGTGTCCGCAGTGCCGTGCGTGTGATCATTGCTTGTACAGCCCTCTCGCAGAGTCCGGAGCAAGTATGGTGGGTCTGACACACCGGCGTCAATGTGTTCTTATTTCCATTTCCAGGAGTGTAGAACGATCCGTGCTGGAATAAGCAGACATTAAATTCCGATACTTTCAACATGGCGTTCCTAGTGCCAAGTCAGGCAAATCTAACGCCAAATACTTCGTAAACGTTTCCCAGGCAAACGTTAGCATTCTAATATTTTTCAGAACATCTTAAATGCAATTCAGCATTTGCTTGACTCAGATTACTAGTCAGTATGCGGCCCCCTGCTCCTAATCGATTGGACAAACAGGATGTTTATGTCATGAGAAGTATTACATTACTAGGGATGAGCAAAAATAAGGTTTTTAGAAAATTGGAAAATGCGGAAGCAAATCACAACATAAGGAATAAGAATTAAATAACAAGGTTCCAGAATTTTATATGTTCCCAAGCATTCCTCAACCTTACACGTGACAATATATCTTCTAACCTTTTTTTTTTTTCTTTTCCATTAACGATTTTCTAACATCTCGTTAACACTCTCTATATTTCGAGATTTAACTGTATTGGAACACCACAGTGAAGCGAAAAATTATTAATTTTTAGATGAGTCGTATTTATTACACATCTGCTACACTTTCGTACCTATTTGACATGTTTCGCAAATCATCGTTTGCATCTACGGCTCTTATGCGACTAAAGCTTGATCCAGCGGTGTGGGTAATTCTGGGGTTGCTGCTGCCATCTGTTGATTTTTTTGTTGTAGTAATTCTAGCATTTTTTCTTTGTATGTAGCTGTATCTAAGATTACTATTTTGTTCCCTTTATCAGCCCTTGAGAAGATTACATCCTTTTTCCTTAAAGATTTAATTATCTGAATTTGTTTCAAATGTTTTTCTGGCTTTTTATTTATTAAGTTTTCCAATATAGGAGCTGATTTTTTCCTAATTATATTTTTGTCCATGGTTTCCAAGCCTTCTACTGCTAATTCTATATCTGCAATGAATTCATCCGGGTTACTGGAGTATGTTATACATGTTTTAGGCCTTGGTTAAGCACATCTATTTCTTCAGTGTTAAAATTTTGCTTTGAGAGATTAATTACATTGTCTAGGGATGTGCGTAGATGCAAACGATGATTTGCGAAACATGTCAAATAGGTAAGAAAGTGAAGCACATGTGTAATAAATACGACTCATTTAAAAATTAATACTCTATATTATTTTCCAGTTTCTCTCCTAGTGTAATTAACAGTTATTCAGTTTATTTTCTGGCTCCTTTTCACTATTTTATAATATTATATTATTTTCCCTCTTTTGCCAGAAATTTTAACATTAATATTTTCTTCTATTTTTTGCTATTCTATTCTGCTATTCCGGTCACATTCCTGAACTTTATGGCTACACTCAATATTCTTCCACTTTTACCGCATCTGCATGCATAAACTTTGAATTATGTACTGGACGCTAACTGCCTTGTTTGCTGTCGTCATATTTCTTCTTTCTCCTTCGCCTTGTCTATCTATAGCCTGCGTTACTTTAGTTCCGGATTGTCGTCCTTGGTTCTTGTGCTGTGGGGCTGCCGGGTTTGATTACCCAGTGTGGCTTCCTCAGCTTATAATAGTCCATCTCAATTCGTTATCTGGCCATTGCACGCCAAGTTTGGTGAGGTATCTTTATGGGTCACCTTTGATGCTGTCCCAGTCACGTTCTCTGGAGTATCTGCAACCAGATCTAGTGATGAAATGTGAGAATTTTATCTTAGGGTATGCCTGAGTGGATGTGAGGATAAACAATACCAGTTAAGTTGACGTTAAATTTAATGGAGGTTACTAATGAGCTGTTTGAAGTGAGTTACCGACTGTTGTGGTTGAGGTATTAAACCGTTACTGAACCTTATTACCCGAATCTGTATGCGATGTGTATGTTGCCGTCACAAAATGTTAAGCTAAAGTTACCTCTAAACCTCCGTAACTCGAGCATGCTCCTAAGTGATGAGATAATATAGACGTAACAATGTAAAAAAACTCTAAGATTATAAAAACACGAAGGAAAAGACACATTTTAGAAATATGTGGTATCTTTTTTACTTACGCCCGCCTACATGGTTACTCCTAAACGTGTGGCATTTTATTCGAAATCGTTAGAGCCATTTTTGGGAAAATCAAAAGTTTCTAAGAATGTTTATTTATAGGATAGACTGGTTTCGGGGATACTCTTGAAAACTTTCGTGTCACATCCTTGGAAGATACTGCATCTAAACACCAAGTTTGTTATTTGACTGATTTTTTTAGTAATGCTACACACACACACACACACACACACACACACACACACACACGCACACACACGCACACACACACTCACACACATACCTTTTTCTAAGAATGATTCTTTTTGAACTCAAACCATGTATTTTTGTTTAAATGTTTATATTGATAATTTGGGTAAAATACAGTACTTTTCATACTGTAGGTGGCAAAGAAACTTAAAAGATTCTAAAATCGGTGCAGTTTTTAAAACATTATTAGGAAAAGTGTATTTAGCGAGGTAGTAAAGCTTAAGTCACAGAGGAAAGAAAGTTTTATTAAATTTCGGCCTCAAAAATATACAATTGATATTATATTTCCAATCAAGATGCATAATAAACATTGCATCAGTAGTCGCTTAGTTGAGAGAATTATTGACATAAAGACAAGAATGATACAGAAGAAAAAGCGTTCGTCGAGGTTAGAAGGTTATTTGTACATCTATATTGTTAAAGAAACCCTGGGAAAACCTGCCATATGTACTGCATACGGACGCTTTAGACCAAGATTATGACTCGGTAATTATTCTTTGAGATGAACAAGAACAGAGAGTTTTAATTGCCGTTACATCAGTGGGGATCTCGTGCACAGAAACGTGGGTCTATAGGATGGAAAAAGAAATAACTGACATTTATTTAAGACAGTATGTGTATAATAACACAAGAATAGTTTACACAGATAATGCGAGTTTAGCCTTTATGAATGCATGCAAATTTACAAACACGCAAATATCAATGCATGTCCACGAAATTACGAGGTGCGTTCAAGTTATAACACCTATGTTTTTAGAACTGGGACCAGATAGGAACTTGACGTGGACTCATGGTGAATGCGTGACAGAGATGGAAGCACTGTCCAGTGCATAGAACTCTACAGGCAGCGACGGGAGTTAGGACTGCTTTGATACTTAAAGTGACGACGTTTTCATTGCAAGAACAGCGTGTAATGATTCGTTTTCTCCATTTTCGTGGTGTGACACCTATTGAAATTCATCACCAGAAGAGTGAGGCATGTGGTGATGGTACCATGGGTGTGTTTAATTTGCATTCCTGGGTGCGACAGTTCAATGAAGGTAGAACCTCGTGTGACAACAAACCAAGGCAGTCATGGCCTCACACCAGTCGGTCTGACGACATGATCCACAGAGTGGAGAACGTTGTTTTGGAGGATCACCGATTGAGCATTTTCAGATCTTCATGCAGGATTGTGTGCACAGATCCCACGGAAATGGCAATTTTGGGGGCGATGTCTTCAACTGTCTTGGTTTGTTGTCACACGATGTTCTGCCTTCATTGAACTGTCGCACCCAGAAACGCACATTATACATATCCGTGGTACCATCACCACATGCCTCACTCAACTGGCGATGAATTTCAATAGGTCTCGCGCCATGAAAATAGAGACAACGAATGATTATACGCTGTTCTTGCAATGAAAACGCCGCCATTTTAAGTATGAAAAACTGTCCTAACTTTCATCGCTGTACAGGGCTGCCATCTCTGTCACGCATTCACAAATAGTCCACGTGTATTTTAAAAACAGCCAGAAGTTCCTATCTGGTCCTAGTCCTGAAAAGAACAATAGAAGGTGTTATAACTTGAACGCACCTCGACCATCTCATAATGGGCACAACTCTTGAATTCAAAATATGATCTGTGACTTCCTGTCTTGCACGAAAATCAATTATCAAATAGTAAGTAATAATAAGCACGATGTGACAATTCTGTATATAGAAACAGTTGGAAGTGAACTTACTAAGAACTTTTGAAAAATGAGCAGTTCCAAAAGGAATTAGTAAATTAATCGAAAAGGCGCAAGAAATTACTGAAAATTTAAATGAAACAACTGGAATACATAAAGATAAAATATTTATGTTTTATGGTAGGGAGGAAGCAAAATGCAAGATTATCATCCCCAAGGTATTGCAAGAGAAGAGAATTATTGCAAATTATAAGGCACTGGCACATACAGAAAGTAATAAATTGACATTAGTATTAGATGAGACCGTTTATATAAAGCACCTCGGAAAGAGAGTCAGAAAAATCTGTTCCACTTGAAATATGTGCCACAAACCAATACCTTTTAATATTCGATATGATAGTGGGCTATAAACCATCACCAGAGTTAAAGGAAATGTATTAGTCTCGATGGATACCCATGGGTCATTTTGGGTGTATTCGCATACTTTTGTAGTGCCTTATGTGCTCAGAAAATTCGTGAAAATCTATCCTGTTTGGAATATTACTAGTGAAACATATGTAGGGAAGATTATTTATGATTATGTGACTAAAGATGTTCGGATAGAAACTGTCTAATCAGACAATGCTATGCTTCTTCCAACTACATGTTTTGTTCACATTCTAAAAGTTATTGGAATTAAACCTTATCACTACTTATCCTATTTCCGAGTGGTAACCCTACAGAACGTGTATTGAGAGATGTTAATACCAAAATTACGAGGATTGAGTTAAATAATGATATCTAATATAGAAAATTATAAACAATAATGCAAATCTTACAACAACATTTCATCTATAAAGCATATTTTGTGGACAGGAAACAGTACCAGTAATTAAAGAATTGCCTAAGATAGTCAATGTATATAAAGTTCAATTATGTGAGACAAACGGGGCTAATTTTTTTTTAATTTACGTCCTCCAACGTTAAGTCATATCGGACGATGAATGGAATGGGTGAAATGATGCTTATAGGAGCCCGGGGTCCATGGAGCTTAGAGTTACCCAACATTCGTCTTCCAGGATAAGGGAAAACCCCTGAAAAAACTTATCCAGGTAACTCACCCTGACCGAGATTCGAATTCGGGACCTCTTGAACGTGAGGCAGACATGCTACCATCTACGCTACCGAGGTGGGAAAACGGGGCTAAGAATGAAAGAATTAAGACAGAGGCAGAAAAATGAAAGTCCAAAAGAAAATGACGAAATCACTAATGGAAGCTGAAGTAGGTGATTTAGTTCTATCAAAGGATAGAAATTATTCTAAAATCTGTTAAATAGGAGAAGTATAAGAATGGAACTGTTGTACAAAAGCCATATAGTAATTGTGTGTAAATGTGGAAAACATAGTTTATGAGCTAAAAGACGCCAATAATGGAAAACCGATGGGTCGATGATATGTGCTTCTAACTCTTGGGAAAATTAAATTTATGGGTACAATTTTGTACGTATAGTTATAGTAAGTTTATTTGAGACGAGGAAACGGTTCTAAAAATGGTAAATATAGCATAAGTACAAGATTGTAAAATTAATCTTGACTATATGGCGAAAATGAACAGCAGTGAACTTTATAAAAAATTGAACCAGTACTTCAAAACATCTCAGAGAGAAAGAAACTGATAAAGGGGAACAGCCACACTCTTGGAAAATTATATAAATTCAGCAGAGAAAATAATCAGGTGAAAGTAGCATAGTAAACCCAACTGAAATAATTCTCGATATCAGAATTATTGTTAACTTTACTTGACAAATTCGTATGGAACCAAAGTTCTATGGAAGAACAAATTTGTAAAAATATTATATGAAAATTCAAAGAGTTGCCGACAGAGGTTAAATAATTTAAAGTGGGAATTCCATGCAGATAAACGTACTCGTTTTATTTATGAGAATATTAAAAGTATGTAGTTGGACATTTTGATGCCGGAATTATTTATGGATCAAATTTATAATTTTTATGAAAAATGTTATAAACATAGGTAAATAATTGAATTAAATAATTTTCTTAGTTAAAATTAATGCACAATGTAAGCCTTAATTACGCTCATCAATTTGGTAAGTAAAATTTTGTCATCAGCTCATTAGCAGTGGAATTCGTTGTCAGGTAAATAAATTAGTGAGGAAAGTTTAGGTGTAGTGATTAAGGATATTATGAAACTCAGCCGACTACAACACTATTAGCTCAAGTTGTACCTGGAAATCATTGGAAGGTTACAGTTATGCTGGCAGGTGTAATTCTGAAAATTAAAGGGATATGAAATATCTCCAGATTTTAGCCTATCACATAGTAACGCATTGTAACTGGACATTCAATGTTTTACCAGAAAATTAACAGAGGAGTATAAAAATAAGCCTTCAAGTTAACGTGAATAAAATAGAAACAGGTTAATAGGAGAAAAAAAAATTAACATTTGATACTGGAAGAAATATTGACAACGACTGTCCATACTGAAGGGTCTAAATATCGAAGAATAAAATCACACAGGACGGTAAACAAGATGAGAAAATTGGTTCAGGAATAAATGCTGGAAAATTCACTTTTCGAACGTTAAATATTATTTCATAGGATCAATGGATTGGAAATTAAAGAATAAAAGGTCTTCAAACAATTATTAGAAGTATCACGACATATGGACATTAAAATCTCAATTAATGAAACGGTTAATACATCTAAGATGCACTTTTAGAGGCGGTCTGCAGGGATATCGAGCAGGGAAAGGATAAAAACTGAAGTCGTCAGGAAGACAGTGAATGACACAAGTTCGATTATTGATTTTTTGGAAGAAAAGCAACTCATGTGTTATGACCATACAATACATCAATTAGCAGAAGAAACACCGAAGAAAATTTGTAGACAGGAAGTCAGAAATGGAGGGAATAAATTAAATTTAATATTTAGTCTCGGGTTGCCGGAAATTTAAATGCATTGTTAAACCGGGAAATAAGAAATGTAGCAACATTAACTTTTCAGACACAAAAAGGAGCCTTAATATTTGGGAGCAGTATGTAGGAAGATTAGTAGGGGTAGCTATATAGGTGGAACTTAAGTGAATAAAACACCGCGTATGTATAAAATCTGCTTTCTTTTCTTTGTGCTTTTAGTTCTAGAGAAACGTCTGCTGTGATCGATTATCGACATGGCCCAACACTTGAAGACCGTGCTTGAGTTATAGAAATTTAGAGGTAACTTCAGGTTAACATTTATGTAACTATCGACATTATGCAGTTCTCAATAAGGAAACATTTATTTTTAAATCACTAACTCTAGATTCATCGGAAGTTAGCAGATATAATTTTATAGTTACCATTTCGTCTGATAAGGTTTAGAAACCGTTTAATTCCTCTATAATCAGCAACTTACTTTATATATCCTTACTGTTAGTCCATTATTAACCTCCATAAATGTATTAACATATCTGGTGATCTTTATCCTTACATCCGGTCACGCAAACCCATGTATCTGTGTACTTGTAAGCAGAGGAACGTTTAATGTCCCTTAACCTGGTAAGTCATTTTGGACGATGAATGAATGAAATGTGTGATGTTACTCAAATGAGCTCATAATCTATAATGAATAAAGTTATTCACATTCCTCTTCTCAAGAACCAGAAAAAAGGGAGAACCAGGAAAAAACTTTCGGATTAAGTCTTTCTAACCAAGAATAGAACTCAGAACTTCTTGGATGTGATGTAGATTACCCTATCTCCATATTACAGATTCAGATAGAGTAAGTATTGTGCCCTACCCAAAATGTTGAAAATGAATTAACAATTTTGGGTCTCAATAACCCAAGAAAGCACACACAACGAAAGCTGAAGCGTATGTGTATGTGCGTATGTGTATATGTGTGAAAAGCATAACTCAAAAATGAAATGTCGATTAAATGAAAAAATTGAGTTTAATTTCATTATAATTCAATAATTGTACACGAAGATTTTCAACAAAATCTCCACACCTCAAAATACTCTTTACATGGGTAAAGATAAATTTAAAAAACACTGATTTTCTCAAAAGTGACTAACGATTCTGATTAAAGCACCATATGTTTCACGATAACTATATGGCAAATGATGGATACATCCTGCAATTCTGGGAGTAATGTTGAAGTCATTTTAGACAAAACTAGTAAAACGTAAATGTTATATAAAACCATTTAAATAAAACAAGCTGATCTATTGCACTCACATTATTTTCTCTGCTTACTCTTGCACAAGCCATTCTTTTCTTACAAACACTTATTCTTCTATTTAATTCATGTTGATCAACAAAAACTTTCCAGAAATTGTCTTTTTGCGCTCACTTTCTTCTCAGACAGCCAGCCAGGTGAAAAGATGATTAGATATCAACGTTTCGGGAGTGTACATCTCCCCCATCATCAGGATATTTATAAAATGTTATAGCCACAAATGAAATACTGGATATATCACAACTATAAACAAAGACGCTTGCTGTATTACAGGTTTCCCTTTCCAGATAAGCCTACCGCTACAGCCTGCATCCCGTTTACCGGCAATCTATCCGGCTGAATCAGCAGAATTCTCGCCAAATACAACATCAGGACCATCCACAAGCCACCTCCGAAGATTAAACATCTGTTGAGACCAGTGAAAGACAAACTGGACTTCCAAGTTCCGGGAATGTACCCCAATTCCCTGTGAATGTGGGACACCGTATATAGGACAAACCGGAAGGACCATCGCTACGAGAATTATAGAACATATACGAAGCATTCGTTTAATACAACCTGAGAAGTCTGGGCTGGTAGAGCATTGTTTTGATAACGACCATAGAGCCAATTTTCGGGAGACGACCATCTTGGCAAAATGCAACACTTACTGGGAGTGGAAAATTAAGGAGGCTCTGGCGATTTCCTCTGAAAGGAGCACGCTTAATCGTGATGCTGGATTTCAGTTCAGCACCTCTTGGAAACCGGCCTTAAAATGGAAATCCATCGAATTAAGAAGCAAAGATCAATGCAGCTTGATAATCAAGTTAAGTAGTTACGTTTCTTTGACACAATTTTGTATACTCACGCCATCTGTTGATCTGGCATTTAATTTGCTGAAAACAGTCTTTTGTTTAGTAATGCGAATTTTGATAGTGTTTTGTCTTTGTTTATAGTTGTGTTATATTCAGTATTTCATTTGTTGGTTTTTATTCTTATGTTTACCTTTGTGTAATGTTTGATTTGTTTCTTGTCTTTCTGAAACAAATTGTAGCCCATTTGATTTTGCTGAAGGTGAATCTGAATTAGTTTCAGGTTATAACATTTAATAAATATCCTCATGATGGGAGAGATGTACACTCCCGAAACTTTGATATCTAATCATATTTTCACCTGGCTGGCTGCCCGAGAAGAAAGTGAGCGTATTCGTCGCCAGGAAAGCTCCAGGTCTTATTTGTC
Source organism: Mantis religiosa (assembly GCA_030765055.1). Lineage (NCBI taxonomy): Eukaryota > Metazoa > Arthropoda > Insecta > Mantodea > Mantidae > Mantis > Mantis religiosa. The sequence goes on along the minus strand of CM060948.1, from coordinate 237,206,138 downwards.
TTTTTGTGGTTTCTTCATGAGTGCAGCACAATCACTTTAAGCGACATTTGGATAGTTTAAGATGGGTCGTAATAAATTCAAACGAATAACAAAGAATACCTCAGAATGGTTAACTCCACATACCTTTTTATTTGACATCTGTGTGATTTAACGAATTTGCATTTCGTTAAAGTGCGCAGTAAGATTGTGTGTATCCTTATGGTTTCCCAATGATCAAAAGTAAGAAATGAGGAGGAGGTTAGAGAATATCTCCAGAAAATGTTTATACAATTTTTTCATTTGTTATGAAAAATCTGAGGTATACGGCATTTTAATAAAAACTCTTGTAAACATTTTTTCCTTGTTCCATTTATATCCCACCTTTAACTACTATGGTCATATCGGCGGCCGTTCTCCTTTGGAACATACTGAAGGTGTTAACTCGTTATCTTTGTTTTTTTTTAATCATTAGATCACGCACACATTAACACTCATTCATACTTCCAGACTCTGGGGAAGATGGGGGAATTATCTTGGTCGGAGAAAAATCCCCACCCCCACCGCCGGGAATCGAACCCGGGACCTCTGGCACGGCAGACAGGTGCTCTACCGACTGAGCTACGGGGCCAGCCTAAACATTTTTTAAGAAATGAAAAGTAGTTAACTTTTTCAAATTAAAAGTAGATACTTTAGTCTGGGCGGATTTTCCTTGCAAGGTTAAACTCATGGTTTTATATTGTTTTTGTTTCTTTTTTCCTTTGTTTTCAGCTATGCTGTTCACAGACACTCCCGCTATCCACGTATACATTTTTCTATAAATATTATTCTTTTGATTTGGGCTCCCTCAAAAATCTATTTTCACTAAAATTAGAATATAGAATTTTTACGGGGTATGCCCTTTTAGCCAGTTTTGTCGAAACTAAACTTTTCAAAGTTATTGAAGGTAAATGGAAATATATGGAGAAGATTTTTGTTATATAATCTTTGTCGCATCCTTAGAAAACGCTGAACTTAAATGCCAATTACCGTGTCAGCCAAATTTTTATTTTTGAGATGGAAGGCTCTCTCATGTAGACTCACAATATGTATTTTCGATGTAATCCTGTTATTGAATTTTCGGATGAAATATAAATATTTCATCTACTTGTAGTAATTACGTATTATAATAATCTAACAAACCCTTTAGCCTCGCAACCGCACCCAAGGCGTGGAGGAGTGCATGATGGGGATGGCAGGAGTCAGCACGTGACTCCCTGGACCGTAAAGCGACCACTTGAACTTTCAGGAGTGCCATCTTTCTATCAGAATAACATCACGAGGCTGAATGCTAACCGGACCAAACTTCCAAATGAGCGGTCCTGTAAGATCGCAATAGACAAACTAAAAAGAGATACTTCAACGGATAATGGAATAATACAACAGGCGCGGCTGTAGGCGAATTGATTAGGTGACTCGGAAAGTTGGCTAACCTAAATTTGCAAAATCAAATGAAATGTGTAGTGTTTAACGCCCGTTTTTAGTACATACGGCACCGCAGGCGGTGACACTGATGATACACAAGATGAAGATGGAGCACCGGTGGAATGAGATGGCGGGGGAAACCGGAGATCCCGGAGAAAACTCGCCCCAGTGCCGTGTTGTCCACCACAAATCTCACTTTGCGGTCACCTGGGATCGAACCCGGGCCGCCTTGGTGAGAGCCAAGTGGTCTAACCACTGAGCCACGGCGCGGCCTCTTTGCAAAATCAGCATTGCAAAAACGGATTTTATACTGGAATAGTGGTTTTGAATTTCGATGGGGCTTCCCTCTGTATATGAATCCAAAAGTTGCTTAAAATTACTTTAGGTATTTAAAGAGTCCACGCTTTCATTATGTCCACGAAATCTCATTTCTTGTTTCCTTCCCCAACGGGATATTACATGAAAAGCCTGTTAAGCTTAACGTTCTCATTGTATTTTACTATATATAGACGTGAGCTTTCCCGAAGTGCGTCTCCAAGTTTGTTAGTGTTTTTCTCGAATCCTTCAATCCGAAACAATTATGTTCCTCATACCAAGGAGTCTTAAATTTCCAGGTGTATTTTGAAGCCGCCTCGCTGCAAAATGTTTCTAAACATAGCATTGGTGTTGGCCCTTCGATATTTACCACGTCGCGTTGGTTATCATTTTTCCATAAAGAAAATGTTGTTTGGAGAATGGAGCACCAAGTCGTGTGTTGGATTCATTGAAAATCTTAAATATGAAAAATTAGACACTTCATATATCAGACAATAATCAATGATGCAAACTCGGATGCAAACTTATAATAAACAGTAGCGCATGACACGCGGGGGTCGCTTCAAGCGGGTTACCACTTCAACCAACAAATTTCTTTTCAATTAAACGAAAAAGTAGGATCCTGTATTATGTTGGCAACACGATTTGGTGCGGAATATACGCCTTCTATGACTCGAATCCGTAGCCATGGTAACCAGAAATGCGTTCTGCCCCTCCAACCACTCCTCACTCACCGCAAGTGTTACGGTCTCCTTGGCCTTTTTATAACGAATCACTAGTCCGGAAGTAAGTTAGCTGCATTATCGACGCACGGGCGCCGAGAGAGCGGCTCCATTACAAAATATAATTTGGAGAACCTTTATAAACGAAAATTAAATGTTAAAACATAAAACATAACCATGTAAGCTATTAAAAAAAGTAGGTGACTCTGTGATTCAAACGCATCAAGGAAGAACAGCCCATGTAATACAATCTAAATTTTCGGTTCTGCTGATAGAAGAGAATAAGAAGTTTACGGAGTAGATTCGGCGCTTCAACCACACAGGTCCTTTGTACGTCTGCCCCAAGTGTGGTCACCACGGGAGGAAGGATGAGGTGAGAGGAGACAGGGTGGCCGAGCCCAAGAAGTCACGGCAGACCAGAGACCAGGGTCCCCAACATTTACCAATTTTGAAACTCCCGGCAGTCTAGTACAACCGGCATCCCTCCTGCCGACTAAGCCGCCTCGGAGCCCGTAGACCGCCATGCCGTAGGACGAAGCTGTTTACCAAGAGCCTATCATCTTGCCATGCAATTTCGGGACTCACGCCGACACTTTCTACCCCGAAAGAGATCACCAGATGAGAGATGATGAAATGAACCATGAAATGAACCTACCCAGCATTCGGCTGCCGACCAGGAGAAGTCCACGAAAAAGCCCATGGGTCAGGTAGCACGGCCACGGAAGCGAACCGCCTGAGCCATCGGTTTCTGCTGATCACTAAGTAGTTATTACTACATGAGTAACCTGTACTGGTGCTATGTAAAGTGCTTGTATTATTTTGTTTTTGTTAATTTTAGTAAAGTCAATAGCTTACCTGAATGAAGGCTGTGTCAGAAGAAATGTGGAGCTAAAATAGCAGGACTGGTGGACTCCTGAGCAGGTCTTTTACAGCGGGCGCCGTAACTTTCTATATTTAGTTTTTCTGTAAGCTAAAAGTGGCAAATTTGTTAATTTTTAGTAGAGAATATTATTTACACAATATTGTAAAAGTAAGATACCTTTGATGCACTGTTTGTTGTCTATTTCGTTCGTGTTCTTTCGCATTAAGTCGTTATTCCTCGTGAGTTGTGAAAGTTGTCAAGCGGCAGGGCGATGCCTCGTCTACTCCTTTACCCACTCAACACATCACAGGTACAGCCATGCATGCGTGAATTCCTAAGGCATGTTCTGCCAAAACAAAGCGTTTGTTGCGTTAAGATAATATTTACAGTAGTTAATGCTCAGGTAACTCACGTTAAAAGAACAACATTCATTATTTTCATAATAATATTAACCATAGTAACTAAATTTCAATGAAAATGATAACGTTTCAAATTTCGTATCGCATGTTATGCAGGAGTTCAATAACAACCGGCCCTCGTAGTTGTGGACGCTAAAGCGTGTGAGGGACTCGGGTTTGACTCCCGCCTTGAGCGTGGGTGTTATATGTAGTGTATAGGAGTAACAATACAGAAAAACAAAATCAGTATCGCAACGTAAAAGTAAAAACGGCGAAAACAGCAAATAGTTATTTATGCTATAAGGGAGGTAGGTATAATTTACCATCAGAGGACTCGTTTGTGCCCGAACGAAGTGAACGCTAGCAGTATTGAGTCCGAAGATAGTTCATTCTATCTACCTTCCGAATTGGATATATGTTTTTCCACTCATGCTTATGATGTGGCTATGATTAGTTATTTGTGGTACATAATTTCAACTTTATGTTATACCTATTCATTTATATTACTTAATGAGACGAATTGTTCATTGGCATTCTTTTGTTTATCACTGTATTGTTTGGAAATTAATTGTTCTTTCACACTAGCCGTGTGTAGGACGCACTATGAAAGGGTAGAGTCAGAATGAAAAATTCAATGCCATAGCCGGAATTTGAACCAAGGATCTTCTGGTTTCCGTCCAGCAGCTCTAACCATTTGAGCTACTATGGCCAACGTGCCAGCATGACATTAAATTCTCCAACTGACTGGTGTTTCTCCCGGTAAACCACTAAGAGTTCTCATAAATACATGAGACAACTACCTTAATGGCGACTTACTATGCTGTAAGTACTTTAAGGCCCGAGCTTTATAGTTCGGACCACTATTAGGTGCAATTAATAGAAATTAATTGTTCTTTCACACTAGCCGTGTGTAGGACGCACTATGAAAGGGTAGAGTCAGAATGAAAAATTCAATGCCAGAGCCGGGATTTGAACCACGGATCTTCTGGTTTCCGTCCAGCCGCTCTAACCATTTGAGCTACTATGGCCAACGTGCCAACAAGACATTAAATTCTCCAACTGACTCGTGTTTCTCCCGGTAAACCACTAGGAGTTCTCATAAATACATGAGACAACTACCTTAATTGCGACTTACTATGCTGTAAGTACACGAGTCAGCTGGAGAATTTAATGTCATGCTGGCACGTTGGCCATAGTAGCTCAAATGGTTAGAGCGGCTGGACGGAAACCAGAAGATCCGTGGTTCAAATCCCGGCTATGGCATTGAATTTTTCATTCTGACTCTACCCTTTCATTGTATTGTTTGTTGCTAAGGTTGTTGATCTTTATATGAAGGTGTGGCGACCGACATCTTGATAATGAACTCGTAGGGGAGGGGATCCGTCCCCTTCAGCTGCCGTGGTGTGGGCGCTGCGAACCCCTAGCACTCGTGGTACCTCTGACGTTACTAGAGGAACCTCGGGCCGAACGTTCGAGCCCCTCCCTGACAAGCAGTTGTTCGGATTGGGTTGGACTCGAGGGGGCAGTGGTTCCCGATACCCGTGGGAGATCGGGTACGTCTCCGGACGGGGTTGAGGGAAGCCATTCATATTCCCGCGTACTAGCCAGCATAGCTAGTAGTAGGTGTGCTAGATCGCCAGGCGGCCCCACCGAGGTCATATCGGTAGCCTTCCCATTTTGGAGTTGGCGCGCGTAAGTGGCGTATCCATTTCCATCCCGTCTTGAGTCCACAGGACCAGATGGGAGGGGGGAGCTGTTAGTCTCTAGGTCTTGCCCTATGGAAAGCCCCACGGAGGCGCCGGGCGCTCTTTTGGGACAGCTCGGTAACTCCCTGGTCGAAGGACGCCCGGCTCCTTGGTCCTACGGGTCCAGGACTAATGGGAGTAGATCCTTTGGCATTAATTAACTGTAATTATGAATGACAGCATAGAAGTGGTTGAAAATGCAGCTTTTCAATTTCTACTACAACAGAAGTCTAAATCAAGATATGAGAATGCATATAAGTGTTTCAAAGAATGGTGTTCTAGAAAGTAAATGAATATTGAATTAAATAATTATAATGTGTTTCTGTTAGTACCTACTCTATTTCAATTAGCTATTTATGCAATTCGGAAAGTGATCTATCACATCTGTTAGTGTTTTCCAAGTTAATTTGTTTCATTCGTATTTAATTTTGTTTCTATAGTTGGATATTTTTCTTTGGGTAGCAATAAATAAATAAATATGAGTATTTTGTGAATTGCATAGAAATATTTTAAATGATCTCAGCTTATACAGAAACTTCAGTCCTTCATAGCAGGGAGGTAAGTTGACTTACTTTCCTTGAGAGGCAATTTCTAATTACTCGTAAACATAAAATATACATAATACTATGCTTACCACAACATGAGTGGAAAAATATACAGATTTCTAGTGGGCGTTGACCTCTATTGGAACTTGGAAGCAGGGACAATTCCAAGGCCTCAAACCACACACTCGATCAGAGTTCTACTTTTGGAACTAGTATAAAGTACTGGAATGCGGGTGTTAGTTAGTTGGTAGACTGTTATATTGGAAAGGGAGAACTGAAACGGCTAATTTTGATTTCTCTGCCACCTGCCTGTATTAGATACAATAAAGTATGGCATCCAGAGTTCATTTTAGAGATTACACCAGAAGCGAATGTTTTGGAGCCTGTGAATAAAGAAAGTACCTTTAGAAATAAACATACTCTGAGGTTATGAGTAAGGAAGAGTTGTATAAATACCATACTTCATATTTAGGCTCATATCCTCCAAAATTATGGCACAATGATTTTCAAGAAAATGTCTGCCCGCCTCGGTAGCACCGATGGTAGCGTGTCTGTCTCACGTTCAGGGCTTCGCCGTGGCTCAGTGGTTAGACCACTTGGTTCTCACCAAGGTGGCCCGGGTTCGATCCCAGGCAACCGTAAAGTGAGATTTGTGGTGGATAACACGGCGCTGGGGCGGGTTTTCTCCGGGATCTCCGGTTTCCCCCGCCATCTCATTCCACCGGTGCTCCATCTTCATCTCATATATCATCGTCATCGCCTGCGGTGCCGTACGTAGTAAAAGCGGGCGTTAAACACCACACATTTTTGTCTCACGTTCAAGAGGTCCTGAGTTTGATTCTGGGTCAGGGTGAGTTACCTGGATAAGGTTTTTCCGGGGCGTTCCTTTATATTGAAAGACGAATGTCGGGTAACTCTAAGCTCTATGGGTCCTAGGATCATTTGAGCATCATTTCATTCATCGTCCGATATGACTTTATAGTCTGCACCCTTACGTGCAAATATTTGATATATTTTTAATTTTCTGAAAACTGTCTCTGACGTTTTGAATTAAACCAACATTTAAGATATGCACATAACAAAATATATATCTTTAACGTTCTGGGTAGTTAAGTTCTCGTTAGTTATTGTAATACTATACAGAAAATGTAAAATTCCATAATTGCAAATGACCAATTTCCTGACACCAACCTTTATCCTGGTTGCTCTGAAGTTGTCAATACTTTGGGAATTTTAAAGCTCTATTCATTTGTTTCTCGTGATGTCATGGAAAGAGTAAGGAATTTCGGAGCCAGTATATAGCGACAAGTTTTAAAACATTTGACTTTCGCATTTCCTGTATCCTCCTATGCCTAAAGTGAAAATGTATGATGAAATCATTTCTGCTAACGACGTGCCGATTAACTTAAAAGCGGATAGAAAAATAAAAATTTTGCGACACTATATTGAAGAAAAGATATAAACTTAAACTTAAATGGATAGAGAAATTTGTATGAATGAAAAATACTATTTTTTTAACTTCTGCTGTAAACTCGCTATGTGCTTAAGGAACTATGACAACATATCTCAGAGTGTATCTGTATTTATGTAACTCTAGTGCAGAATCTTGAACTAAACCACAGTGCAGCGTATGTTTACATTTGTACTGTTTCACGTAGGTACTCTGCGGTTGTTGGGAACTGTACCCAGGTGCTATATCGACCGCTGTACAAGCAAAACAACTTGAGAGGTCAAGGTCATGACCTGGATAGCAAGCGGCAGTTAATTATGTGAGATGAATCTGTGGCCACCACCAGACAAAAGAAGAACGGCTTCACGGAAGTAAATCTTGTTCTGCTGCTGCTACCACTTAGAATTCTACCCGCAGTCTGTTTCCCTTTCGCCTTGCTTCATTTATCTGCTTTGTGTGTGCCTGCCCTTTCTAGTTTTGTAACTGTTTCATAATCGGCTTTTGTGCAAATTCCTATTTAACTGCTACGTAAGGGAAATGGGTAATGTGTGGCTTTAGACTAGCAGTGAACCCGCGACTCCACTCTGCTGCATTGTCTCTCCCCATCCTTGTCGCTCTCTCTTTTTCTGCCACAGTCAACTTTATGTTTATTTGTTTGTTTATTCAGGTATTATAATGCTTTAGACATTTTCTTACAGCCATTTCTGGAGCAGTCTTCCATGCCAGTCCCCTCCTTTCTGCTGTTTTCAGCAGAACTCTTTTAATGTATCATCTTTGCTAATTTAAAGTACATTTCATACGATCAAAGAATCTTGATTGGGTTATTCTAACGTCTTCCACAAGGTTTACTTGAACCTTCATTCTTCTTTATATAACAACACTTTTATTTTTATCACAATATCTAATAGGCAGAGGAAGTGGTCCACCCAAAAGTTTTAAATCAAACTTACACAGGAATATTTCTTAAAGCATCTCCACCTCAAAATAAGATTTTTTAGAAAAAATATTCTTGTGCCTGTACGTGTGTATGGGCGCATGTGTTGTTCCGTCGGTGCGTGTGTCCTTACATCAGACTTATGCACTGAACTTCAAAGTTAACTATATATAATTCAATAATTGCAATTACATTCTAGAGCTATCCATGGAACGAAGTTCAGGCATTCATTTGCACTATTCAGTACACAAATGAGATCCTGTATACGGGCCATTTAGGCAATACAAGATTTGAAACTGTGTCCCGCTCTAGGTTCATTTACCATTGTATACCGAACGAATTGCGTATCTACTCGTATGAATGCCCAGTGTGACCACACGCAAGGGGAAGATCAGTCCGCTACATTGGCGTTGTTGGCACAGCCAAGGTCGCGTGATATTCCTGTATGAAGTGGGACAGTATAACTAAAAACGTTTTCTTGCAGTTAATACAAGGAATTTATCATTTAAAACATACAACTGTACCAATAAATGTTGGATAATAATAATAATAATAATAATAATAATAATAATAATAATAATAATAATAATAATAATAATAATAATAATAATAATAATAATAATAATAATAATAATAATAATAATAATAATAATAATAATAATAATAATAATAATAATAATAATAATAATAATAATAATAATAATAATAATAATAATAATAATAATAATAATAATAATAATAATAATAATAATAATAATAATAATAATAATAACAATAACAATAACAATAACAATAACAACAACAACAACAACAACAACAACAACAACAACAACAACAACAACAACAACAACAACAACAACAACAACAACAACAACAACAACAACAACAACAACAACAACAACAACAATAACAATAACAATAACAATAACAATAACAATAACAATAACAATAACAATAACAATAACAATAACAATAACAATAACAATAACAATAATAATAATAATAATAATAATAATAATAATAATAATAATAATAATAATAATAATAATAATAATAATAATAATAATAATAATAATAATAATAATAATAATAATAATAATAATAATAATAATAATAATAATAATAATAATAATAATAATAATAATAATAATAATAATAATAATAATAATAATAATAATAATAATAATAATAATAATAATAATAATAATAATAATAATAATAATAATAATAATAATAATAATAATAATAATAATAATAATAATAATAATAATAATAATAATAATAATAATAATAATAATAATAATAATAATAATAATAATAATAATAATAATAATAATAATAATAATAATAATAATAATAATAATAATAATAATAATAATAATAAAGTAAACTTTGATTTAGTTTTAGGCAAACCTTCTTTTATTTAGGTTAATTGATGGAAATCAATCATCTCTTCACACTAGCTTTATATAGGCTAAGGTTTTGAATGGATAGAGTCAACCTGAAAAATTCAATGCCACGACCGGGATGCCCACCTTGGTAGCGTAGATGGTAGCATGTCTGTCTGACGTTCAAGAGGTCCCGAGTTCGAATCTCGTTCAGGGTGAGTTACCTGGATAAGGTTTTTTCCGTGGTTTTCCCTTACCTTTCAAGACGAATGTCGGGTAACTGTAAGCTCCCTGGACTCATTTGTGCATCATTTCACCCAATTCATTCACCGTCCGGTATGACTTAACGTTGGAGGACGTAAATTACAAAAACAAAAAGAAAAAAAAAGGATATGAACCACGGATCTCCTAGTTTCCGTCCATCGCTCTTACCGATTGAGCTACCATGGCCAGCGTGCCATCCTGACATTAAATTCTCCATCTGACTCATGTGTATTATTTTCCTGGTAAACCACTAGGGTACAATAGTAAGTCGCCACAAGCGGTGTATCTCGAATAGGAGAAAATACGGGAAAATACATGAGTCAATTGGAGAATATAATGTGATATCGGCAAGATGGCCATGGTAGCTCAATTGGTAAGAGCGACTGGACGGAAGCCAGGAGATCCGTAGTTCAAATCCCGGCCGTGGTGTTGAATTTTTCAGGTTGACTATCTATTCAAAACTTTCTTTGTTTCATTCTTAAATTATTTAGAACTCTTAATGTAAAATACAGTTGCTCTGAAGTTTTTTTAGTTTTTAAGTACGTGGCTCTGTTATTGCCAACTTTATTCCCAAGTTTAACTTGTACCTCGTTGAAAAAATGGCGATTGCTTTAAGTATATATAATCATTTTTTTCAGAAGTACACCTAAAGCAACAAATTTTTAGTTAGTGCTCTTTATGTTTTAAAGGATGACAGTAACATGACAATTGTACAGTTTCTTGAATTTAAACAACCTTCATCTAATTCACTCTATTGTACATAACTTGTAATGTTTGTACTCAAGGAGTTAGAAGAAGTTGGAGCATAACACAGCTAATAGCTCCTTTTTGAACGAGTTAGTCTCCAAGAGATACGAAATCAAACGCAGCAGCAAAGCGTCTATCTCTGACAAGTCTACTATAGACGGTAATACATGAAACAAAATGATAATTGGGAAACAAACCATTCTTGGTTTAAGTCTAGGTGCCTCCCTGACATTTACCAGTTATCAAACTGAGAATTTCTGGACTAAACTTTAGACAGGGAGAATGATCCTGCCAAGATTTGAACGATTACGTGCCTTGTCGGCCACCCCTGTGGGAGTAGTGGTACAACGAAATTCGCTCATTTCAAACAACTGTTTACATACAAACGTTCCCATTAATGTTTACGTTCCCAGAAAATGGAACTGAAATGTTGGTTAACAATCGAGTGTTTGAGATGTGAATGATGTCTAGGAGTTTTATGTAAATAGCCTTTTTCTGTTTTCATTGAACTAAATATAACGGAAATGCTAGAAAACATTTGCTGCGGAAATATGTAGCGTATGCAACATATGCCAAATAGCATCTGTTGTGAAACAAGAAAACGCAAAAAATTAGCTGATGTTTGTAATGAATATGGTCACTTTCTTTTATGATTAAATTGTCGAGTAAATGTCAAAATAAAATGAAGTTGATAGACATGGTCCTGTGATTTGTTACAAATCAGGTAATTACTTTCTCTGACATTTATCAATGGTTAATGGAGAACGTTATGCATTTATTTATTTATAGGGGAATGGTGCACTGAAATATGATATTATCTTGCAAGAATGACATTTTCATTGCAGGACTTTAACATTAATTAGGGGAAATAAATTGAAAATATAATTTGACCTTTTATGTTACGAATACCGACATTTATACAATGCAGTGAAACGCTCAGAATACTAATGTTTATCATTATGACATTTAAGGTGTTTGGAAATTATTATTATTTTTCCTTTGTACATTCATTTTTTTCAAAATGTTCCACTTGATACAGTTTTCATTCTACTTTCCTGAGATTTGTCACATAGATTGCAAAAACACAAATAGTTAAATCTTATATAATTTTTTCTTTTGAAGGTTTTGAGTTATTAATTTTAGACATATAAAAGTAAAAAAAGCCTAAATGTTAAAATAAGAAAATTGTATGACATATTTATGCGTTACTATCAGGTAAAATATACATAATTTAAAACAAAATCTCTTGGTTTTAAGGTTACATGTTGTGAAGCGTTTGGTATTAGATGATAAAACTCAGCTTAAAGTTTTATTACCTCGGAAGCCAAAACGGGTACAACACTGACATTTAAAATTATCTAATAGTTATATAAAAGCATTTAAAATTAAGTGTTATCTGAATTGGCTGACAGCTTCAGATCATATTTTCAGTGTACTTAATGTTCTGAAAAATGGCTCTAAAATTTTGTTGTTTGAGATGTTTGTACGGCTATATGGTTTTGAGATACAGATTAAGAACAAGAGATAAAAACTAATGCATGAAACATGTGGAAATAGTGAAATATTTAAAAAAAAAAAAAAGAAAAGGGAAAAGAGAAAAATGTGGTGTGTGCCGTCACACGACTGTACTTCCGTACAAATTATTCCTGAAAATGCTTATTCCTCTTTCTGCTTGTGAACTATATTAACTTTGAAACATTTGGGCCAATAGCAAGAAATATGACTAATTTCCCAAAAACGATTATTTGAAACGAATAATATGATTTTACGAGTTCTAAAGTATTTGTGTAGAGACAACAATTCTGAAAATGTTCCATGTGCAGCGTGGTATTCCAAGGACTTTCTTCCTTAAATTCCGTAGTTTTAACGCTATGGATTCTTGATCCTCTATTCCGTATACCATTAAGCGTCGGGTTGAGGAACCACAACTCTAGCTCCGGTAGAGAAATCCAAGATGGATGATCAACCCAATGTCTGGGATGTTAGGGAGAGAAATGGATGAACGGAATGAGGGCCAAGGAAAGCAAAGATGATAATGGAGTAATTGATGGAATGAGATGACGCGGAAAACCGGAGATCCCTGAGAAAAAACCGCCCTTGCGCCGTGTTATTCATCACAAATCTCACTTGCGGTCGCCTGAGATTAACCCGGGCCGCCTTGGTATGGGTCAAATTGTCTAACCGCTGGACCACGGTGTGGCCTTTCAAATACATGACATGAAATTTTTTAACGAAATGCCACCATGGAAAAGTACTCTTGAATATAAATATTTTCACGATTTTTATTCCGTCAAAATGACTAAAGGATTTTGATTAAAACTCTAGATTTTATGATTTTAGCAGCCCAAAAAATGTGTAGCGTTTTTTCTATGGGAATAGCCTGTGAAGTCCTCTCCATTCAGAATGAATTTTCTGGAATTTTGTGCACCTGGTAAAAAAAGAGATAAATGAAAGCTTACTTAACTAATGTAAAGTTCCTTGAACAAATAAGAATTAGCTTTCACTGTGCGAAGTTGAACTATCATGGGGTATCTATAAATTATCTTAGGCATTTCTTCGATTTACCTGTGTTTCATATACTAATATCACGCCGGCCTTTGTAGTCGAGGTCGCGGTTTCGCCTTGGGCGTGGGTGTTTATGTGTATTGTGTATATGTGTAAAAATACAGAAAACAAAAACGGTAAAACTACGAAAATAAAAGCGGCGAAAACAAGTGAAAAGGTTTAAAAAATATCATAAAGGGAGAAACTTTGGGTATTAGCTTTTGTACGTAGGATAACCTTAAAGACCTCTAAATTGATTTAAATAGTTATTTCACGAAAATATCGAATTACACCTAATTACATGTAAAACATCCACATTTATTTATTGCATATAATCTAAGCAACTTGACGCAAGAGACCGCACAGCCGCTTTATCCACTGTAAGGGTGTAGTCAACGAGATGGTTAATCCCTCACTGCTAATATGTTCGTCACGATATTGGTATTGCAAATTTTTCGTGTTGGCTCTTCAATTTATCCCAAGAAGCTTCGTACACCTGTATCGAATAAGAGGGGGAAAATCCTCATGTCGAAGCACAGTCCTCTCGTACCGCAGGGAGCAACATTCACACTGCACTACTGTGCATTAAATATATAAGAAGGCTCACAAATTAATTAAAGAATTTTAAATATTCTCTCATGAAAACCTGGATAAAAGGTTGTATTAAAGTTTGATATGCCCACGTCAGTTTTAATAAACATACTTAGCTTTGTGAAATCATTCTATGACAATAAGAAAAAGCAAGAGAAGGTAAAAGGTTCCCGTGTTTGATAAGCTGCAAAGGGGGTGATATCTTCACCATCGCAATAACCATTAAGGTGGAAGGACATTGAATTTAATCTTGGGGAGAAAAACAGACGCTTCCTGCCCCAAGAAAAGCGTCTTCTGCTAAATATTGTATATGCAAATTTCGTGCTTGTTCCTCCCTTTGCTATATTGCGTAACGAAGTAGGGGGGTTCCTCCTTCTTCTTTCTCATGTTTATGGATGAAGTTCCTTGTCCCATAATCCTCTGCAGCAAGCAGCGGCTCCTTGGAGAGGTTCATAACACGGCGTAAAGCCTTGGATCTGACAAGCAGGCAGACTTCGGCACTAAAATTGGGAAAGTATTAACACGCTCCTTCTATGCTCTAATTGAGCCTATAAAACTGTCTCTGCTGTTTTCTATTACATCTGCATCGTAGTTCTTTATGCTGCACATGATATTTCATCGTAGATAAAGGGGTAAATACTTCTTAAACTGAGGAGCGCAACCCCGTTGGGAGGTGGTAGCAGAAGGCAGGTGTACAGCTCTGCTGTCGCAAACTGATAAACAAATTTGATGTGCAAAATTTGCATAATATTCTGTAGCCGTTATCCTCTTTGTATATTAAATATTAACTTATTTTATTGTCTATTTCATGTTACTCCAGGCGAACATTTCCAGGAATAGTTTCATAACACATTTCGTTGTAGGTACCAAATAAGTCAAGGGCCTATATATTGGTTTTGAAATTCTCTGTCAATGATATTGAGAGCAACAATCGAATATCGACAGGGGTTTTAAAATTATCTAACCAGTGTAAATAAACAACTCGGAAATGGCTGATGTTATAAAATGATTTAGAAATAAATTGTGTTTTAAAGAGATCAATTACTTTTTCTTTTTCTTGTGGTCAACTGTTATACAAAATTATACAAATTCTTTCCAAGTAATAAAAAAAATCAAGTTATATATTTTTCATTAAAATATCTTAATATAAGATGTAGGTAGTAATGAAGTAGTTAGCGCCTTTTTAGTAGATCAAAAAGACTGATCATTTTCCTTATAAAGTGTAGTTCGGTTTAGCGGAATTCTGTTTAAAATCTCCGTGCTGCATCTATGGGGAATATGGAACTTGAATACCAAGTTTGTAATTTGTTGAACTTTTCAACTTTGATCCCGGCTTTCGCGGCCGGCGTCAATCCAATCAGATGTAGTGGTTTTCCGGCTTACTGGCCGTGGTCTAGTAGGTACAACTAACGTACCTCACGTTTCGTCCGTCCATGCGTTGGGCATCCTAAGAACACTCATGGCTACGAAGCTAGAGTGCCTTCCAGCCAAGAGCCAAGAGCGACAACAAGTCGTCCGGGTGCTCCCGGACGGTGGGTAGAGCGCCACGGTACCTATCCGCTGCGCGGATTTACCCGTGCGGTCTTAAAGAGTTTGTCATTTCTCCAAAGCTTGGAAGTCGTTTACTGAAGGACCTGATTCGACCTCTGCTAGTGTTCCTGGCGGCGGGGTTAACTTCCAAGGAGGCAAGTGCCCTGAACCGCCACGCTATTGGCGGCCTGCTTTGCAGTGTCCGTTCAGCGTGACGGGGCCAGGAGCGAGAGGTCGGGTTGTTGGGGACCGTTTAGGTTATGGTTCTCCTCGAGGTCACACTGGGGGATTCGGCTGCCGGGGGTCAGCCGGCGGGCCAGATCCAGCCCCAGTGTGGCCGGGACAGAGTGTAGAATTGAGGGGATGAGAGGCTGGTCTCACTTAGCGCACCTCATATATATATATATATATATATATATATATATATATATATATATATATATATATATAGGTGGGAGCGAGACCGTCTACTTCCCTCTTATTGGCTGCCTGTCGGCCAATCACAAAATGGCTGCTAGGATTATGTCACAGTCTGTCCGGCTCTTATAAACGGGTTCGTCTTTGTGTTTTGTAACAACTTTGTTACAACTTTGCTACTTTGTGTTTTGTTTCAACTTTGAGTTATCGTGAACACACAAACACACACATACATATACACACCTCCAATTTTCTAATCTCTGTTTGAATCCGGGGCTCTAAACATGTATTTCCGCCAAAATTTGGTATAGAAATTTTGGATGGAATGGAGTACTTATTCTATCTATTAGGCATGTGGTACAGAAATTAAAGCTTGGTAGTATTACATCCACATGACTGTTGTAGCCACTACCATTTGTTTCTGTTAAACAACTACGCTCTAGATTTGCAGATGTTCATTTCTCTTTCTGGTTCATGTTAAAAAGATAAACACTTATAAAATACTTTCAGTGCACATTTCGTTGGAGGTGAAAGAGGGAGATATAAATTTTCAGCAAGCATATCTTCAAAAGTAGGTTCTTATGCTGACTGAAACTACATAGTCATTGCATGGCATTGCCAAAACAAATGAATAGTGACTGCTTTTCAGAAAGTGTTTCATTCTGAGTTCAAACCTATAATAAGTAGTAGTGTATTTTTTCAGGGCTTCAGAAATGCTGGTTTATCCAAACAGGAATTGAACACATTTACTTTAAAAGCGCAGTGCAAAATAATAAACAGTATTCATAGAGAAGGATACAACTGAATTACGCTTTAATATTATGCTAAGAAGTGTTTTTTTTTTGTTGTAAATAGGTATACTAGTTCCCTTTCCTGCTGCATTCACTCTTAACTTATTGCATGTTGATATTATCCTATCGGTATTGCTGGAAGATTAAGTTTGGACAAGTGATATTTGTGACTTCCGAGTGTAATCCAATTTCTTTATGTTGTTGAGATATTAATGTTGTACAGTTTTCGCACACGCGGTGTTCAGTATGTAGGTAATGCTGCCACAGGTTTACAGGTAGAGGCTGTTAATCACGGAGGCTTCATTCAGCACGGCACATTTGTCTTAATACATCTAATAATGTGACACATTTCGCTCATCACCACCCTCCATTAGACAAACCATTATAGAGCCAGTGTTTGTCACCGCCTGGCACCTGATATGATACCACACGCATAGCTACCGTAACAGAGAAGTTGCCGGTCATATCAGGCAAATCGGTAAGTGGAATGTTGACCGTATACGTGCAAGTCTCGAGAGACTCTCCAGAGACCTGATGTCGAGATCATTTTATAAAAATGTACATTTGTGTGTATGTGTGTGTGTGTGTGTGTTTGTGCATAGCATAGCTCACACGAACGTTTTCACGAAAATCGCTCATTCCTAACCTTTATATTGAACCATTTGAGCATTCTTTATTTTATCAGGAATGACACTAACAATGTTGATCAAAAGTCAACATATTTAATGTGTGTGTAGTGTTTAACGCCCGCTTTTACTACATACGGCACCGCAGGCGGTGACACTGATGGTACATGAGAAGATGGAGCACCGGTGGAATGAGATGGCGGGGGAACCCGGTGGTCCCGGAGAAAACCCGCACCAGCGCCGTGTTGTCCACCACAAATCTCGCTTTTTGGTCGCCTGGGATCGAACCCGGGCTGCCTTGGTGAGAGCCAAGCGGTCTAACCACTGAGCCACGGCGCGGCCTCAACATATTTAAGCTACTAATATGACAAAGTGTTTATGTAAATTTGTTTGAGTTGCATATGAAGTCCTCTTCATTTGGAAGGAGTTTTTTATAACTTTAAAGGTGTAAACTGTAAGAAATGGAAATTTGCACTTAACATTCAGAACTGGGTTTTACCAGCATTAGATGCTTCTAAGATATCAGTTTTTATCAGTATGGATTTTTCAATAATTGTAATGAAATTTCTGTGACAGTTCAGTTGTTTTTAGTAATTTCATGGCAAGAGCAGAGAATTTCAAGTACAACATTCACTGATGCGCTATCAAAGAATTAATATTGATTTTTCCCTCTATACTCCTTGTACTTACACCTAAATGCAGAATTAAACTATTCCTGGAAAGTTTAATTTCGATTAACATAAAGTGATAAATATACCTTTGATATTTATTGTGTATATATAACATGAATTGACGTTTGTTAGTCCCGCAAAAACTCGAGAACCGCTGAACGGATTTGCCTAATTTTGGTTTTGAAATATTTGTAATAGTCGAAGGAAGGTTTAAAAGGTGAGAATAAAAACTGAAGTGATAATGAGCCGGGTTATTAACTAAATATAAAAGTACACAGGCAAACTTTCACGGAGCACATACACCATCTTTTATTTTCGACAAACGAAAGCATTAGAAAATAGAAATATATTCCACTCCTTGCCAAAGCTTTCAAAGCTATTTCAATTACCATATTTTATTAAATAACGTTTAGGTTTGTTATCAAGACTGAACGTTTTTTATTTAGCATGATGATATAGCTCTTAGGATTAGACACAATATTAATTTCTTGTGTGTTTGGCCTTTGCGATGACCATAAATAAATCGCAGAAGCAGTCGCTGGAAGTTTGCGGAATCAACTTACAGTTTCCCTGTTTCTCTCATGGACAGTTATATGTCGTGTTCTCGCGCGTCGGAAAACCATCATCTTATTAATATACGCACCACAAAAAAGACAAAAATATTGTTTATCAGAAAGCTTTAAATTGATTAACTTAATTGTAACTGTGTTGTATTTGAACTTCATCCCCAATTACAGAGTAAATAAATAATTAATCCGAAATTTTTTATCTATATAGATAAGTTCAGACAGCTTTTATTGCTGGTACGAAGTTCGCCGGGTCAACTAGTTAGGAGTATAGCTTAGAAGGTATATAGAACAAACGACGGGGATAGAGAAAATTCTGTGAATGTAACATCAGTTTTATTTACATTTTTACGCCATTCAGTTTTCTTGTTGCTTGAATCGATTGCAGTTGTTTTCTTGGCCTGTCATGATAATGGTACGAAATTTCTAGGCGACCCGGATGTTTAAATTTGGCTCTTAATTCGGTTTCATAACATGATGGAAACCTAAAAATAACTTTCGTAGAAATAGATTGCGGAATTTATAAAACTTCAACGACAGTACATCATATAATCTATCACAAAATGTTTTTAAATTTGGGGGCTCGGAACTGGGATAAATTATGACGCTCATAGCACACAGACGTCAGCTAATAATGTCGACAAACAGCACCAAGGGCTCCATTTTTATGCAGGAGAATGTAGACGGAAATATCGCTATATGGGAAATAAGCAATTTACCATTTGGGTATGTGTATCATAAAGACATTCATTATATAAGCAAAAGTAGTGGTTTTCTGTACAAATTTCATGAAAACGAACCATATGAGAGGTAGCTAGGAACAGCTGTAGAATCAACAAAAGTAGGATCAGATATGTACTTCATATATCTGTTGTCAGTCATTCTGCACTTAACGATCATATAAGTATATATTAAATTGCAACACATTTTGAAGGATTGTTGCTTTCTGCTCTGAAGCTATGCGAAGAATGTTTGCTTTGCATTTATCTTTAGTTTCGTATGCAATAGGAGTGTATAGTCTTAGAAAGCGATTCAAAAAGAATTTGGAGAGGCAGAAAATGGCTTGAATTACAGAGAAACCTTTTGCAGAACTTCGGTCGGGTTTCAGGCGATAATCACAAAGTAGCAAACTTGGAGACGTAGTCGCTAATTCCCAAGACACCGTGATTTAAAGCGTGATTAGCCCATTCCCCTTCTCCAAATCGGAATTATGTGGCGCGACTCAGGGAGGTTCAAGCTAATGAAATTGGGAAGCATATAGTGATGAAGTTGCGTGCCTGCCTGTCCACCGTATTATGTAAGAGTAGCAATTTGCATGCCGCCTCCTACAAGGTTTTTCTTGATGGCCTTATTCGTTTATCATCTAATAATTTATGCGGTACGGGAGAGAGACTCTGTCAGGTGCTTGTGAAGATGTCGTGTTTTCACTCAGTTGGACTCTTGGCGCCAACGTTACATGGCGCCACCATCGGAAACATCGCTGCCTATACATCCAATATGTTTCCCAATCATCTTTCAGATAGTGTAAGTCACTGATTACATCTCAGTCCACTGAGCAGACTAGAGGGATGCTCAGGTGGAGCATCTGTGGCCCGTATTCGAGAGGTCCGGGTTCGATTCCCATTGCCGACCTACCTGACCCATGAGCTTTTTTCTTGTTTTCCAGAGTCACCAGGCGAATGGTGGGTATTTCATCTCCAATTTCATCTCCGATTTTCACACCCTCTTTCATCTGGTGGTCTCTTTCAGGGTAGAAGTGTCGTCGGGAGTCTCGGCGTTACATGGCAGAATGATATGCTCTTGATAAGAACTTCCTACTCCGTTAGGACGCTCTCCGATCTCCAAACCCGGTCTGAGGGGGTCGTTTCCGGAACACAGTAGGGTGGGGTGCTGGTTGTACTGGCCTGCCGGGGAGTTTACAATGGGTAAAGCTTAGGGACCAGACCCTCTCCATTGTTGTAGCTCCTTAAGCAGGCTGCTCTCTGTCTCTTCTCGCCTCATCCTTCTTTTCGGGCATAGGTACAAAAGACCAAGTCTGGATCTCCGTGCCGAATCCCCTTCGTAGCGTAGTCCAATCCAGTCCACTGAGCAGGGTCTGCGGTCAGCATTTGGGTGATGGTGGTGGTGGTGGGTTCGATATCCATGACTGACCTTACTGATCCATGGGTGTTTTTTTTTTTTTTTTTTTTTTAGTTTTTCGCTACGCGAATGCTGCGAATCCTCACTACATCTCCCAAATTTCCTGTACCTCTGCGTCACCTAATTTCTGATTTCACTCCTTTTTATCCTGCTTGGGTAGTTCAGGTTTCTAAGTGTTTGCAGGAGTTCCGGTGTGCACGACAAGGAATTTACTTTCTGTCAGTGGAGGTTATCGGACCCCATCAGGACCCTGTTCGTCTCTATCGAACTCTCTACCGTTATGGCCATCCTTAGTACTCTCTCACGTCATTCTATCCTCCCGACGGCATCTCTTCAGGGACATAGGCACAAAGATGTTCTATAGGTCAAGGTGCTAAGTCACACCCCCATTCTAATCTTGTCACAGAGTCGTACCTAGTGTCATCAATTCAACCTGCCACTCCGTCCTAGATTTTAAACCTTAACATCCATAGCAAAGTGTTTAGAGTTCCATAGGATCATGTATCTCTGTGAGAACGCAAGTAAAATGAAACAAAAAAGAGGAAAAGGAAATGTCAGATAATTACTAAGTTCAGCATCTCAAGCACTAGAGTCCATTACTGGTAATCTGAAGATTGTGGAGTCAGAATTTGTAAAGTTTTAAGATAACGGGCATCCAAGTTTTAAATTTTTATTTCGATATAGGATGTTAAAAGTCATCAATGAAATATTAGCGAACTTCTTGCAGATTAAAATTGTGATATTGTATAACTAATAATCATAACTGTAACTATCAAAGGCAGGGGTGGTTTAACATAAGGGCGCAAAGGCGCGCGCCCCCCTAACATTTTACGGAATTAAATGAACCATGGCCTTGCGAATATTATGCACACTATTTTTAAAATATGAGAAAGCTTTATATACAGGTAAAATTGATGTCTTCATAACTACAGCTTATGGCTCGGCGCGGTAGGTATAGCGCCGGCGTGCTGCATTTCTACGTAACGGAAGGCATGCAGCTCTGGTGGTCGTGAGGGAGTGGGGGAAGGATTTACATTATGCGCTTATCCGGCGCGATTCTGTTCGCGCCTAGCGCAGTCCGCAGAGCAGTTTTACGGTGTTAAAATGCACAGATTTATTATTTTAGTGTTCTTTATGGAGTCAGGAACATAAACAGAGTGTTACAGGTGGCTTTCTAAAATCCAGTAACAGAATGATGGATAACTCTGTAAAATCACTAATGGAAGTGCAATTTTCAACGTTTACTCTTTAAGAAAAAGTAAAATTGAGATATTTGGGTAGAACAATGCCATAATTCTTGATAGAAAAAGTAGAAATTAAGAAAAATGAAAACCTGATGTTTAAGAGGCACCTTAACTCTAAGGTCATTCATGAGAAATGTAACTGGATCTGTGGCTGCAAATTTCTCAAGTACTTTTTCTGCTACCCGTGTGTTTTGTTTGCTCCTAAATGTTCAAATTGTTTATGGAAAGTTAAGGGAGTGAGTGATATAAAACATTATCAGAAAACATGAAAAAAACAATGAAGATTCAGTGCACCATGCCTAAAAATAATGTGGTAGATCTGTAACTCCTACGAAAACAAAACGTGACATAATGACGACTTCGTGTTTACAGAAAATGTTAAGAAATATAACATTAAAGTGAGTAAAAATACACATATTTTAAAAAGGCTTATTTCATGTGTGAAGATTTGCGCTGTGTATGAATTGGCTTTACGAGGACATGGTGAGTCTGTTACCTCTTCCAATCCAGGGATGTACAGGGGCCTCATTGAATATACAGCTGAACTAGATACAGTAATGAAGGAGCATTTAGAAACAGCCACAGTATTTAGAGGAACTTTAAAAACAGCGCAGAATGATCTGTTAGACTGCATGTTGAAAGTATGTAGGGAGAAAATATAGCAACAGATACGGGCTTCTGAGTTTGTTGCCATTCTGTGTGTTAAGACAACTGGCGTTTCAAATCACTGTCAGATGGTTTTGGTGTTCCGTTATGTATATGAGGAATCCATATATGAAAGATTTTGGACTTTTGTGAATCCTGAAGGAAGATGTGCAGAATCTTTGACAAAGTGCATAAGGAATGAAATCAAACCGCTTCTAGAAAATACTAAACAAAAGCTCATTGCTCAAACCTTTGACGGGGCCAGTGTTATGAGTGGAAGGACTGGTGGAGTACAGGCCAATATAAGGGAAACATATACAAATGCGCACTTCGTCCTCTGCTATGCACACTAGTGGAATTTAATCCTACAAAAGGCAACAAACGCCAATTCCTAGGTATACTTGTTCTTTTCAAATCTGTCTGGGATTCCAACATTATTTTCCAGTTCCTCTTTGCGATCTGATGTTTTAGAGAAAGTAGTGCAGGCAAGATTGCCCAGAATTTCATTCACAAGATGGAATTACAATATTCGTACCGTCAATATTGTGTAAGAAAACATAGAAAAGCTGAAAGATTGGTTTGAAATTATTGAAGAAAGCTGCACTAATACAACAATAAATGTAGCCAGTAGCTATAGAAGAGCTCTTGATGATCCACATTTTATTTTTTGGTTAACAGTTTTCCACAAGATCCTACCTCATGTAGATATGTGGTACCATCAACTTCAAAAGAAGAGCAAAGATAGTGTAACGCTACAAAGTAAGGGTAGAATTTGAAAAAAATGGATCTTAAGATTTAGAGGTATAATAATTAATACTTAGAAAGCAAAACCGTTTCCGCGCCCCCCCAAACATTTCGGCCATTAGCTGCCACTGATCAAAGGTAAACATATAAATATAATTTTTAAATGGGAAACTAATAAATATGAAGCAAACGTAAATATACATAGCTGTTTGCTATTAAATACATGAACATGGAAAACTAAATCCACTTTAGAATCAACTGCTCACCTTAAATTCTACTTACTTTGATGCTTACGTAGAATAATCCTGAAGTTTAAAATTGTAGGGTAATCAGAGCACAGTATCTAATTTCTATCTTTAGAATAACTACAGTAAGATTTCTCCTTAGCTATTTTAGACAGCTTCAGAGGATAATGATTATTATCATAACGTATTTAAAATTTAAAGACAAAAGACACAAATCCCGCATACCAAGCTGAGATGCGGGTCCTCGACACCCCGACCTCTTTAGAGCTGTGCTCCAGAAGGAGAGCCCATTGTTTGAGAGGGATTCCAAATTCATTATTATTATTATTATTATTATTATTATTATTATTATTATTATTATTATTATTATTATTATTATTATTATTATTATTATTATTATTATTATTATTATTATTATTATTATTATTATTATTATTATTATTATTATTATTATTATTATTATTATTATTATTATTATTATTATTATTATTATTATTATTATTATTATTATTATTATTATTATTATTATTATTATTATTATTATTATTATTATTATTATTATTATTATTATTATTATTATTATTATTATTATTATTATTATTATTATTATTATTATTATTATTATTATTATTATTATTATTATTATTATTATTATTATTATTATTATTATTATTATTATTATTATTATTATTATTATTATTATTATTATTATTATTATTATTATTATTATTATTATTATTATTATTATTATTATTATTATTATTATTATTATTATTATTATTATTATTATTATTATTATTATTATTATTATTATTATTATTATTATTATTATTATTATTATTATTATTATTATTATTATTATTATTATTATTATTATTATTATTATTATTATTATTATTATTATTATTATTATTATTATTATTATTATTATTATTATTATTATTATTATTATTATTATTATTATTATTATTATTATTATTATTATTATTATTATTATTATTATTATTATTATTATTATTATTATTATTATTATCATTATCATCATCATAATCATCATCATCATCATCATCATCATCATCATCATCATTATTATAACGAAACAATTTTATTTTATTTTACGTCCGCTAGCATGCTACTCGCACGATGGTTCTTTTGTGTTTGAGCACCAGCGACACCTGCCCTTTTAGTTGGATAATTATTGTTCTGATGATGTCCGATCGATCGTGTTACATTGTTAAAAGAGAAATTTTAATCAAATTCTTGGGTTTCTTAAGGCTTCACATATTTGGCTTTCGACAGATATTCACGTTTTACGCGTAGAATTAGTATTGCTTCACTAAATGTTTTTGGCTGCAACTTCGCGAGATATCTTTTAACTGAATGTTTATATTAAATGCAAATGAGCCGACAGTGAAATCTGATTTAAGTTCCAGTCATCAAGGTAGCTATGTGCATATTTTAGGACCATTTGGAAATTCTACATTGAAACTTACGTTTTATGTACAAGTATCATATAATAAACATTTTTGGAGAACATACTTTGCTCAAAATAAACTGCCATTTAAAGAGCCATCCCACCTAACGTGTCTCTGAGCAGCATGGAATGTATGTTATCTTTGAAATGACAATACGAGTATTTTGCATTATATTTGCTATCTTTAGTACAACACATTTAGCTCTAGGAAATTTATGCATACCACCCAAAAATTCGACAATAATATTTTATTAGAAATACATGTTTTGAAGTCCTCTTTATCCATAAAAGACACTCAACTGACTTTCTTTGCTCAAACTTGCACTAAACGTTGGTAAATGTTTTACTCTTCTATCTGATTCATGTTTATGGAGATAAACATTTGACAAAAGTTATCTTTATAGATCCAATGGGATTATAAAGGAAAATCAATTGGCTTATACGATAGTAAGATGTGTTAAGAACATCTCTCAGTTTTATGAGTAATGAGCTACACTCATGACTTTCTCTACTCAGTAAAATTACGTTTATTTTTATTCAGTTTTTAAAATTATTATTACAGAACCTTTTATTTCGATTTATTCAGGTTAATTGAGATAAAAGTAAAATTATTTCTAGCAATTTTTGATGTGGGCCAAAAGGAGTATAAAGGAGGTTGAACAATCAGATTTCTAAAAAGGGACCACTATGTGCTGGCCTAGAAATTGTATAGATACTCCTTGCATCACATCACGAGAAATGACTTCGCATTTCCAAAACTGCTTTTGAAAATTCAAACCTATAACGACGAATATCTGGGAATTGTGCCGCAGTGCCGTAAAAGATTGAGTAAAAAGTGTATTTCAACGAACTTTTCGTTTATTTGTCTAGTAAGTTTATTTATGTATATATTTATTTGGTAATTTATGTCCTCCAAGGTTAAATCATATCAGGCGATGAATGAAATGGGTCAAATGATGCTCATATGAGCCCAGGGTCCATAGAGCGTAGTTACTCGAAATTCGTCTTTCAGGATAAGGAAAACCCCCGCAAAAACCTCATCCTGGTAACTCACCCTGACGGAGATTCGAACTCGGGACCCCTTGAACGTGAGGCAGACACGCTACTATCTACGCTACCTAGGCGGGCTAAGAAGTTTTGTATTATATATACATATTATGATTTATAAGTTGTAAAAATTCTGCAGAATCGAATCAAAATGCCGCGGATCTTTAGCTTATGCAGAGTCATTCGATATGCTCCATAGGGCCTGGTGGTATGAGTCCTGGAATGAACAACAATGTGATCATTGTAAAATTTAATTAAAATATTCACATAAGATATCCTTATTGTTTAGACAGTAAAATCACCATCAGTAAATTGTTGCTCAAGTGAAAGTTTGCGAAATGACGGTAGAAGTTAAATGAGTACATGCAAAGGAAGAAAATAACATCCATGGATTATTTAAGGAATCTGTGTATTTAATTAGTTAACCAAATATCTTAAATCATATGACATTTCAATCAATGTGCTTGGAGCAATTTGAAAGATAAACTAAATAATATAATGTTTTCTATATAAAGGGTATTTTATGTGGAGGTATTTCCCCCAAAATTTTGGTGTTTATTTTAATTTTTTTTATATTTTCCAAAAGTTAATCTTAGGTCTAGTTATGATACTTTAAGATTACCGGGTTTCTATTTCATACCAATGCAATCCTTCGACTATTTTTCTATCCAGTTCCAGAAAAGACCTTCGCTGTGGTCTTGTAATTAGAAAAATGTCCCACAAATCCAGAGGTGCAGGATTCGATTTCCTGCTGAGGGGCTAACGATATTTTCGCCTGTACTCTCCAAAGTCTGTAGCTATGAATTCGAATGTGATTGTGAATATGTATTGTTAATAGCAAATCTTAGATCAACCAATATATGCTACTAATTCCCATTGCTTGACCTAAACGTTGGTTCTGTTATGAAGTCCCGGACTTAAGTGACTACAGCATTGTAAGTTGCTTTTAAGGCATGTTATCTCATATGAATTAGAGATGTTCCTTATGGTTTACCGGAATGAATACGAGTCAGGTTCAGAATTTAATGTCATACTGGCATATTGCCATGGTAGCCCAGTGGCTAGAGCAACCGGACACAAATCGAGACGTCCATGGTTTTTATCCCAGTAATGGTATTTAATTTTTAGACTGATTCTGCATTTTTAAACGTTCCTCTTCATACGTGCACGTGTGGAAGGACGCTTAATTTTCGTATCTGACTTGTTTTGGAACCGTTATACATTAGTAATTTTGGAGAAGGCTAGAACAGCCGAAACTCTTACCGCAGAATAACCGTTTCCGAGCTTTAGTGTCAACTACACTCTCATAAATTATCCTCTTAACATGACTCCAGAAGGAAATGTCAATCGGTGTCATATTGTCAAATGGCCATGGAGAAAGACCATTGTGACCTTTGCATCTTTATCCAAGGCTGCTTGACATCGAATGCAAAACGTGCCAAGCTCTCCTCGCCTTTTTGATATCCCCACACACGGAGTATTCCCTGTGCGTGAACGTCTTCACGGAATGGAAGGTAATCCCTTGGTAATATGCTACAGAAGTTTATGGGTTAGCACACATCCTGAATAACAGCTTAAGCTTCGTGGGTTCACATATTTTGTATCCTTTTCTTTACAGTTCCAGTCAAATGTGCCCGAAATGTTTCTGTATCTACATTAAATTTGCATTTAGAAATAATTTGTTCATAAAATGTTTTTAGGAATATAAAAATGCATTTGGTTGAAGATTGTGTTTTTTTACTAACTGAAAGCAAGCAGTCACAAAAAGAACATCAAATAACATTAATTATGGTGCTTTGTTTTCAGAAGAATGCTGTAATTATTCCTTGTTCCTGTGAGCTTCAATTTTACCGTGCAGCTGTTGTCATGTAACAGGTAGGGTAAACAAACGATATGCTCTTTGTTTTTAAACATTATTAACGAAAGCACTCCAGGTCCTGCTTCGCGAAAGATTTTAATTGGATTATATGGTGTATTGTGTGAGATAAATTGAAGAGTTTTCTTTCTGTGTTGAAGAGCCTAATACAGGCTTTTAGATATCTCTGAGAAGCAGATAGTTAACAATTTCTTGAAAACTATTGTAGATAGCATTATGGATCTTACGTATCGAACAGTTGAATTGGATTTGATAAATTCATTACCATAGCTGATATTCAAATCATAGATCTTAGTTTCCCCTGATTAAGCTCTATCCCTGAGCTATGCACCCAAATGCACTTGATCCTTTTAAGGAGAGCATTCTTTCTCTGAAGTATATTCTAGTATCTTTAAGTTTTTTGTTAAGTTCAGTGTCTTGGTCGAACTCGAACAACGGACTTCGGCTTTACAGCGCCGATGCTCTGAGATTAAACACTTAAAATTAAATTCACATTGTTTAGGAACAATGACCAGATATATTTCATTTGAGAGTTAGTAGGTGCTTCATTGCAGCAAAAACTTTAAATGTGATTTATTTTATTTTAAAATTACCTTAAATCTAACAATATTCAACTTTGAAGAAACCTGAGGACTGAAATGTTGCACAATATATTTTTCCTATTGTTTTACCTATGCTGGATGAAGAGTATAGAGGTCATCCTTTAAATCAGAGGTAGGCCAAGTTGAGTTCACGAAGAAATTTATCAACACTTTTGTTATACCTTTCATAGTGTAGCAATACTGTAAACGTTACACGTGGTGCACTGTTGCACACATCAGAACAAAACATGTCTAAGCCTTCGAATCGAAACATAACTGAACTGTTAAGTTATAATTCATACGTGAACTGCACTCGATACTCTCAATTGCATTCTGCTGAATTCAACTGTTGCTGTCAAATATCTGCTCTAAAACGTTCAACATAAACGTGCAGTGAATTCCATCGGGAAATATTTGGGTTTTTAAATAGGATACAAAGAGGATGTTTTGGAAAAGGAACCTGCTCGAAACGGCCAAAACGAGTCCTCTGGAGCAGGAAGAGACACAATGACTATTGTTCTGCCGAGCTATTGTTCTAGGGAGAATATCGATTAGTCGCACATAAGTCCAGGTAGCCATAGGGGTATGCGCTAGCCCCGGTGGCTAATGGATAGATCTGCATCGCGGTCACAATAGTCTTATAGAACAACAGTGCGCTTTCCTTTGTTGCTGGGTAGGAAAATCAACTTGATGGGTAAGGTCAAGCCCGCTGCAGGTTAAAATATACCGATCCTGCTGCGAAGCTGTTGCTACATTATGGGAATGTTTCTAGCTTTGTTATAGTGACGTACTTTTAGAAAAGCCAATGGACACGCAGAAAGAAGGAGATGTCTGAATGCTCCCCTGATCAAACACTAACTCTTATTTGCTTTATGCAACCTCACTGCATAGCTCTTGGGTCATTGTGTAGCGTGATCTAGAATTACTTTTCTATACTTTTTGGAGAATCCCAAAATCAATTCCTTTAAGGACAGGAATTAGAAACAGAAGACGATTTCAAATATACATAAGCTTATTGCGCTTCAAAACCTCCTGAAAGAAGGAATGAGGCGATAGATTTGATGGCGACAGGTAGTGTAGAGCAAGGTCTCTAACATTTCCCGATTTAACTTTCCACTTCATGGTCAGGAGGTTCTGTGCTAGTGAAGAAATGGATAACTTCTCAAAGCTCATACATAGCAATTCACCGTCCACCGCTTCCCAACTTGAATACCCTGAAAATACGAAAGGCCGCGCCGTGGCTGAGTGGTTAGACCGCTGGGGCGCGTTTTCTCCGGGATCTCCGGTTCCTCCCGCCATCTCATTGCACTGGTGCTGCATCTCATGTATCATCAGTGTCACCACCTGCGTTGCCGCATGTAGAAAGAAAACGGGCGTTAAGCAGCACACACACACACACACACACACACACACACACACACACACACACACACACACATACACACACACACACAGACACACACACACACACACGCACTGAAATACGAAGAGGAGACAGGAAAATTTATATCATCTATCCCTTTATTCGCCTATTAACAGGCAGGACCACGAAAAAACTCAAGGTCAGGGTACTTCCGAACGCAACTTACAGACTGGATATACATTATAGTTGGTTAACTCAGAACGATATCTTCGAATGATGAAAATCTTAATAAACCTAATCTACAAGGTTCATACTAGATCGAACTACAGATCACACAACCATTTCAGCACGAGCAAAAGTGACAGTACTTAGTTGCCTGCGTTGATGACATCCAACGACCCTCTAAGTTCTCAGATCTATCAGCTACACATTTTCGTCTTTTCGAGGTCTACTTCAAAGCTTCAAACCCGGTGATACAGTCGGTTGAGCTATCGATTGAGTGCGAGAGATTGGAGGAAGCAAACCCATATGGTACATTCGATCATGCATTGGAAGAGACTTTGACAGGTTACTATTCAGAAAGTTCAGGATCTGCTTTCTGGCAAATTCTAGAGCCTTGGATGAACCTGTCCTTATAGCAATAAGACAACCGTGAGCGGGTTACGATTCAAGGTAAAGCATTTCATGTAATAAATAAAGTTTATTTTATTCAATTGCAGCGAGATGTATGCACATAGTGCTACAGCATAACCATCTGAATTTCTGTTTACTTTGTTTACTGGGAACTGTTCTTTGAACTTTATTGCACTGGGTAGGTATGCTATATAATATTTTCTATAAAAATACCTATTTTCTGTAGTGAATCAGAATCGTAAAGCATTGTAACGAAGTTGGTACGTATAAATATTTTCAGCTAGATAGTGTTTTTATATTTTTGTCATTGTCCTGTTACCAGGAATAGTCTAATATTAGATAAACATGGTATAAAATGTCAACTGAAATATGAGTTTCATTTCTGGCATTGTTTTCTCAGCATCACACCGAATAGGTGTATGTAACCGCAGCAGAGCAGTTGCACGCTCGCAAAAATCTACCTTCTCGTTAAATCAATGCCGCAGGAAAGAGATGACAGAGAAACTCTAGCAGTAAGTCGGTCGCTATGTGCCGACTTTGAAATTTCATTCTATGGATGACATTGCAACAAACAAAATAATGGTGACCGAGCACTTGTAAAAGTGGCCAATTCAAACCAATAAAAACGAATAACTATGAAGTATATATACTTCGTTTCGCCAATTCAAGTTGTCTGAACTTATCTACAATAAAACAAATTCGGATTAGTTAGTTATTTATTCTGTAATTGGGAGTGAAGCTTAAATACAGCACAGTTACAATTAAGTTAATAAATTTAAAGATTTCTGATAAACAATATTTTTTGTCTTTTTGTGGTGCGTAAAGATATAAAGATGATGGTTTTTTGACGCGCGAACACGTGACGTATAATTGTCCATGAGAGAAATAGGGAAACTCCAAGTTGATTCCGCAAACTTCCAACTACTGCTCTTGCAATTTATTTATGGTCATCGCAAAGGCCAAACGCACGCGAAACTGTAGACGCTTAAAATCAAAATTCATCAGAATATCTCCCTTGCAGTTTCCCATTATAATTGTTGCTTCGATGACATTCATGAGTTTTTTCACAGATGGTCTCGTTCCACTGCATTGTCGTAGTTGGTGAATGTTACGCAGCATGCTCAACACTGATTCTACTTTTAATTTTAAAATTGTGAGGTGGAAGTCCGGGCAATTATAGTGAATTAAGAACTCTGTGGGATAAATTACTACTTCATCCTGGTTTATAACTGTCAACTGATTTGTACGAAAACAACTCTCCAGAAAGAAAAAGACATTGTAGCACGCAATTCTGACATACCAACACGACTATTAGCATTAACTGCGTCTCACTGCTCATCAGTGCGGTCGGTGACGTAGCTCTTCGCACATTTTATTTACTTCTACGACCTAAGTCAGGTAGTCTTTTCCTTGGCGTAGTAAAAATGTTTCCGCGAACATCACAAAGTCACATAGGAATTCAATTAATTTTGTTTCATTACAATTCACATTCACGAATTCACAAACACAAGATTATAAATAAGGTATCCAAGGATTCACCAATAATTCACAATTGTCTGCGGTGAAATATTTATAGTGTTATAGTGCGTTCAGAAATAAATTTTGTGACTGTACATAAACAAATGTCAGTCTTGATAAACGATAAACGTTATTTAATAAAATATGGTAAGTGAAATAGCTTTGAAGACTTCGGCAAGGAGTGGAATATCTTTCTACTTTGTGATGCTTTTGTTTGTCGAAAGTAAAAGGTGCATGTGTTCCATAAAAGTTTACGTGTGTACTTTTATATTTAATTAATAACCCGGTCAGTTATTATTTCAGATTTTTGTTGTCACCTTTTAAACCTTCCTTGGACTTATACAAATAGTTCAGAAACAAAATTAGGCAAATCGGTTCAACCGTTCTCAAGCTTTTGTGAGACTAACAAAGATTTATATATATATATATATATAATGTTTTTTAAAGATTGAAACTTGTCTTTTAGGAAACATTTACCCGTTATATGTTTTATCAGTTATACAAAAAGAACACAATGTATCCAGAATGAGCAGGAATTTACAGGTTATTCGTAGTAAATTCGATTCACTATTTGTCGTGACTTGGTCCACATTTTCTTTAGATGTCACTTCACTAGATCCTTACTATCGCTTCATTAATCTAGATCAATTATTCAATTTGATACTATCTAGTTTTCATTATAAGTTCACTTTCATGATGCAATAACAGCGTTCCCAACACAACATAGCCTCTTCTTTCGGGGGGGTTCACTCGCTAGGGAGTCGAACACATCTCTAACCTCTCCTGAAATAGCAGCATTCACTGTAGGTCACATATTCACTCTCAGAACATCACTTTTTTCTTAGCAGAAGCTCATTCATTAACTGATAAACTCTATTCGCTCACTAACGAACATACTTGCTTGTATAGCAGCTGGTTAGAATTCCAGAACCTCCTAGAAACGGAGAGAATGGAAACTTCCAGAAGATTTTGATTACCTTACGATAGCGCTTTTGATGTTTAGGTAGGCGAGCGCGCTACTTATCTCTGTTTATCTCTCCGGTTGCTCGGCGCTGATCTCCCAAAGCTTGGCCATAGGTACTGCGTCACAGTACGTAGACTCCACCCAACACAAGAAGGTAAGGTGGAGGAATGTGTAACGTAGTCACTTTTTCTGTCCGTATGATGTTTATGTCCGCCATCCGGATACTACAAGGATGCTAGGTTCATATAAAATACAAGTGTTGTCACATTACTCACCCATGCATGATACCTATCACTGCAGTTACTGAAATGAGCATTAGATCTGGCAGCATGGGTGATTCCTATGCGCCCTCACTCTTATTCATACACTCATTTCGTAGTGAACAGATCCACTATCAGAGCAGACAAACAGTTCAAGTTCCTCCCCCTCCTCAAGCCCCGATTGGTTTCTTGTGGTGGATTGATACTACGTAGGCTTTTACTGAAGTCCATCTGAAATTTGTCTGAGTTCTTCTTGAAATGACAGGCGATATATAGGCTTTCCGAGAATGTATGGTGGAATTTTACTTTCAATTAATTACTCATAATACTTAGTTCACATGAACTCCTAGCACACCAGCTTACATATCGGAAAATCTGTATATTATTTTAATCAGCCAGATTAAATTACGTCAATTAAATGGTATCGTTTAATCAAATGAGCCTATCAAAGTTTCGTTCATTTTTATACATATAAACTTAACTTTCGTAATATAATATTTGGTTCAGTGTGGGGAAACTTCCTAGAGCTGCATCCTTACAAGTGATAGGTATAACTTGCAACTAAATGTAGGATTGGCCGGCCCCTGGTGGCCATGGTCGAAGGAGGTATGTCTGTAGCGTTATCCGAGTAGAGGGTCGCGGGTTCGAGTCCCGCCTTGTGCACGGGTGTTTATGTGTATGTGTGTATATGTGTACAACTAGAGTAAGCATATGCCTTCGATGACCAAGTGAGTTCTTCCTCAAATATGATTAGGATTACTATGGAGGCGATTCGGCACTGAAACCTATGGTTTATTGTACTTAAGTCCCGGGGGGAGCATGAGGCGAGAGGAGACAGAGGGCGACCAACCCAAGAAGTCAGGACAATGCAGAGGGAAGGGCTCCTACTGTTTACCAGTTGGAAATTCCCCCGGTAGGCCAGCACAACTGGCATCCCACCCACCGTGGTCCTGAAACGGCCCACCAGGTCCTACCAAAGGAGGAAGTGTCTACCAGGAGCATATCATTCTGCATTGCAGCGCCAGGACATCCGCCGACACCTCTGTCATGAAAGAAATCACCAGATGAGAGATGATGGGAAATGATAAGTGAGATGAAATGTAGGACAGGAAATTTTGGGGATGAATTAACCCACCCAGCATTCGCTTGGCGACCCGGGAAAACCCCGAAAAACCCATGGTCAGTTAGATCGGCAACGGGAATCAAACCCGGACCTTCCGAATGCGGACCACTGACGGAACCGTCTGAGCCATCCCGCTCGGTAACTTAATATATACCAGGTATATTATTTGTCAAAAAGCCGATAACTTTCACCGATCCACTCCCTTTGCCTCCAAATAAATCTAACACCCATTCTTTTTCTATAATTGTTTATTTTAACATTTCTCTGCATGTAAATTTATGTGTGTTGAGGTTTGTAGAAGAAAGCAAAATAAGGATTAGACAGTTTTATTGGTTTTGTGTTATGCTATTTACACTCACATACACCCACATGCTTTTCGTGTATTGCATTTGTGGAAGGGGTTGTAAACAGAAAGGAAAAGAAGCACGGTGCCAACGAAATCAGCAGTTGACCGTCAGAGTTTGTGGAATAATTTCACTTGGTAACATGAAAGCTGAACGTGTCTCTAGCTAGTAACAACAAAATAAACTTTTGTAATTAGAAAAGAAAAACAACATAAGAGGTTTTTCCACACCTCTCTGAGTACCAATAACGGTTTTTTTAAGTCCAGTATCCATCTCTTGGTATGTGTACATTGCTGGCTTGTTTTGCTAGAAAAGTAGTTGTAGTAGTCATGTTTTATTTACCTTACCACAAAGCCCAATTCTCTTTGTTGTCCGAGAGCAGTGTCGTTTTGATGCCCGGGGGGTAACGCTGCTGTTTTGTTTACTGTTTGTGTGACAAGAGTGGTGGCTTTATACGCTCACTTCCTAATTACAATGGAGCACAACAGATGAGACAAAAAGTTTGTAGAACGTAGCCCCAGTGCAGGCTTTCGTTAGATAATTGAAAGTTGCCATATTGAGAGGCCTTCTAACGTTTAAATGTTGGTGCTTGGGCTGCTACTTCTCATATTCAATTGCTAACTGAGGTTTTGCGTGAAAGTGTTTAATAAATTCTAAAAGCCGTAAAAATCCTAACTTTGACGTGCACATTTTTTTCTTGGGGTCGTATTTTCATGTAATGTACCAAAACATGTAGCCTACTGAATAAAAAGTAATTAACCTTAGTGAAACAAAATCCACCGTGCAACATCAAAAACATTACAAAACAAATGAAATAAAGGATCTGGTAAAACTCCAGCACATAAAAACCCTCATACCGGTTTTGTTTCTGCAGAATACAAATTCTGTCATTGCCTGCAATAATTAATTAAGCCTTTTTGGAAAACGCTCCGTATGTCTATGTGTGTATGTGTAAACCATCAGATACACACACAAACTTACAACATAAAACATGCAGATTGTTATAAAGCTCACAATTTATATAAAACACATTTCTGAAATGTTCCTTATTATTGATTTTAATTTCCCAATTGTTAAACCTTATGCAAATGGAAATATTTTTTTCTCTCCTGGTCCTGCAAAGAGAATGTAAGTACAAAGCTATCACATACAGACCATTTCTTAAAATATTTGTTTATCACTTAAAACTATTGAATCTCCTTATTCCCATTGTATCTACAAGTATGTATATATGTATATATATAATCAAACAATGTTGCCAATGTTTATCTAGATCAACATGGAGTATGTTAGATAGAAAAATATGTAAGGATAGTTTTCAAACAGTGAGTAATGAAAATAATGTGAATACAACACAGATTTTTGTTCAGGGACGTCAAAACACATTCCCATGAAATGTAGATATCAAATTTTGGGGTAGCAAACAATAATTTTGTATAAAAGTTACTTTTAACTGCTTTTACTTTAAACTTTACGTCCTCCAAGGTTAAGTCATGTCGGACGATGAATGGAATGGGTGAAATGATGCTCAAATGAACCCATGGGAGCTTAAAGTCACCAGACATTCATCTTTAAGAATGAGGAAACTTCAGGAATAAACCTTAACCAGATATCTCATGGTGACCGAGATTCGGAATCAGCACCCCTAGAATGTGAGGCACACACGCTACCACTGCGCTACCGAGACGAGCTTTCTAAGCGCTATTCAACGTAAAATTGTCGAAGTGCTGCAAATGAGTGACATCATAGCATTGTTGTGTAGTTAAATGGATATCTTTATTATCGGATTCATGTAAACATCTTACACCGAATGCGGATATTGTAGACTAAAGGGACACCGATCGTGCAATAGGATTCGTGTAAACATCTTACACAAAATGTGTGTATTGTAGACTAAAGGGACGCCGATCGTGCAACAAAACATTTACTGCAGTCCGAATTCCACAATTTCACTCTAACTCGTGTTTCAGTTAGGGAGATATCGTGTTTTTATAAACAAGTGATTGGTTAACTGAATGCGTAAATCACTGATCGAACTGTTACAACACGTGAGAGCGGCTAGGTATAAATCCTGCCATATTGAACCTTGAGCGAACTTCTCTGTTTAAGGGTCGGCTCATTAGTTCTTTAGCTGATTATTGTTTATAAAACGTTCCCTGTAATAAAAGCAGTCAGGTGGAACAAACTTTTACTGACGCCATTAAACCTAAATGCATAAGCGCTTTTTTATTTTCTATCCTAGGGGCGAGCTCTTTTTTATCTTTTTTTTTATTTGCATCGATACTTTTGTGGATGTGTGGTCTTTTTCCACTTAAAATTAAAACAGATGCTCGCCACTGCTCTGTTTACTTGCTCTGCCGCCTACCTGTAATAGGTAATTGAATTCTATCCAAGAATTAATTGCACAAGAATTAGTGTGAAATGCAGGTTTTGACGTTTCATGAGTAAAACACGGTTCGTGTCTATCTATCTGTCACTGAATTGCATAACGCAATCGAAATGTTCGCTAAATATCAAACCTTGCTTTTAAGCTCAATATCTTCCAAAAAACGCGATATGAAGATTTTCAAAAAAGTCCTACCAAATTAAATACTCTACACTTGGAATCATTTTCAATCTGATAAAGGTCCTACAACTTTTTTATAAAAATGCCACATATTTAGAACATTTACATAGCATATGTATTGGGCTCAGGCATCGTGCTTTGGTTCGGAATGCGGAATGCAGCCCGGGTTCGATCACACGCCTGGGGCTGCGGATTTTAAGTCCCGGGTATAGGACCAGTGTCCACCCAGCATCGTGAGGAAGGTGAGGAGCTTGTGATAGGTAAGCGGCCCTGGTCAAGAAAGTCAACTTTCCGGCTGGGGGTGCGGAGATGCTGACCACATCTTCTCCCCGTATCGGTTGGATGATTGCCTACTGTCCTCCGCAGGACAGATAGTCTCCGACGCCTGAGACACAGGGGGGTTGGCGAAGGTTCCCACACCCTCTCTGGACAGGTTTATGACACCCTATGTCAGTTCAGTTACAGACTATTCAAAAACATTCTGACGGCTTCTATTTTTGTGAATGAATCTTCTCGGTTTTAGTGTACAGAGTGAATAGGGCGCATGTTTTTTTAAGGGTCTGCTCCTTGTGTAGCAAAATTTCTCTACCACACACATTTGCTGTCCTTGTCCCACTGTGTAAGGCAGCACATATCTTCCAGGGACCTTCTTTGCGTTGCTGGACAGTACCTCTACCTTGCGTATGTGAGTATGAGGCCGGCAGTCGGGTTGGCAGGCCTTGGTCCTATATTGGCTATCCCGCAATGGGTTTTAT
This sequence comes from Mantis religiosa, assembly GCA_030765055.1. Classification (NCBI taxonomy): domain Eukaryota; kingdom Metazoa; phylum Arthropoda; class Insecta; order Mantodea; family Mantidae; genus Mantis; species Mantis religiosa. The sequence goes on along the minus strand of CM060948.1, from coordinate 237,168,071 downwards.
TATTATTATTATTATTTATTATTATTATTATTATTATTATTATTATTATTATTATTATTATTATTATTATTATTATTATTATTATTATTATTATTATTATTATTATTATTATTATTATTATTATTATTATTATTATTATTATTATTATTATTATTATTATTATTATTATTATTATTATTATTATTATTATTATTATTATTATTATTATTATTATTATTATTATTATTATTATTATTATTATTATTATTATTATTATTATTATTATTATTATTATTATTATTATTATTATTATTATTATTATTATTATTATTATTATTATTATTATTATTATTATTATTATTATTATTATTATTATTATTATTATTATTATTATTATTATTATTATTATTATTATTATTATTATTATTATTATTATTATTATTATTATTATTATTATTATTATTATTATTATTATTATTATTATTATTATTATTATTATTATTATTATTATTATTATTATTATTATTATTATTATTATTATTATTATTATTATTATTATTATTATTATTATTATTATTATTATTATTATTATTATTATTATTGTAATTTAGGCACTCCAAAGTTAAGTCTTATCGAACGATGAATGGAACGGATGAAATGATGCTCAAATGAGCCCAGGGTCCATAGAGCTTAGAGTTACCCGACATTTGTCTTTCAGGATAAGGGAAAACCTCGGAGAAAACCTTATCCAGGTAGCTCATCCTCTCCGAGATTCTAACTCGTAACCTCTTGAACGTGAGGCAGACACGTTACCATCCACGCTATCGAGGCGGACCTACTTCGTCGAAACTTGGGGAAATACACTGCCTTTTATTCCACCGCCAGCCAAGCTTCGAGACCCTCCGTTTTGCCCTATCTAGAACAGTCGACTCCGAGATGCTTCCAGAACCATTCTATCGAACCCGGGAAATATATAAGGAAGCACTTCAGCCAGCCAGGGAGAGTCTGTCAGTCGAGAGAGTCGTTCAGTGAGAATCGAGAAGTTACGAAGTGGAAATCTGTGCCGAAATTTTACGGACCAGCGTGTTTGCTCTGAGCATTAACAAAAGTGAAATTAAGCATAACTTAACTAAGAAAATAAATTGAGCTTAGCACAACTTGTCATTTTATCACAATATGCTGTGGATCTAGTTGTATCTGTTGCAGTTATATTATTTTATAATATTTAATTAATGTTAAAATTTTCTAGTGAAATGAAAATGTAAAACAATACTTTCCTCCATAAAAGCCTTTAACTACATAAAAGCTCAGAGAAATTTCAGCGAACATATGAATGGAGAGTACGTTGAATTAGTCTTAAGTGATAGACCATTTAGAAGCTGGTAATTATGTGACAACCATTCTGTTTGCATATACAGAGCATAAAAAAGAATAATAAACTTTCCCTTTTAGAACAGCGTAAGTGTTGGAAAATTCAAACAAATTTGGAATATCTAGGATATGATTTCCGCAACATTAAATGAAGGTAACATATATTGCTTTTAGCAAGATCAACATTTTTTATGGAGTAATACTTTTTTCCATTTCTTATGGTGTATAGAAGTCATCTAAAATGAAGAGGACTTCTGAGGACATTTCTAGAAATTTACTCCTGGAAATATACATTTTATTTTTTTATAAAAATTGATTACCACATATCATTTGTTTTGAGAAGATCTTAAACACATACCATTTTAATCCAGACCATTATAACAGTTCTTGAGGAAATCAAACTTTTTTAAACAAAACGTTCCTTAGAAAAGTAAAGCTTGGGTGGACAGACTTCATTGAAAATCTTGTTGTCACATCCAAGCTGGCACTTAACTGACCTTTCTTTTAAATGATGCTGATCACACACATATACACAAACACTCACATGGGATTTTTGTAACAGCGCTTTTTTGGATTTTGTGGACCTCAAATTTTATATGTGTAATGAGATCTCTGTATCATATTTGTGGGTGGAATGTCATACATTTTCTGCCTACCATCTCTGTGGTAAAGAGGAACAACATTTTATTTCATTATCGTACAGAGTGTGATGTGATTGACATAACGTTCAAAAGGCAGCATGTTTTTTTTATCTTTTTTGCTTCCTTAAATATTGCACGAACAATTTCATTTGACAAATACAAATGCTTTAGTTGCTTTGGGAACAGTTAATTGTTGGCTTGTTTGAGAACTGTCTCCATAATTTACACTACCACGGCAACAACGGTGGATTCATGCACAGTTTTAATGTTACCTTTGAGGAAATTTTGAAGCTCTTAAGCAATGTTTCTAAATATATTGACATTTTTATATAAAGATATGCCAGTAAGTAATACATTTACTAAGTTTGAAAACTAAGTACAAGTAAGATTTTAGATACTAATATTAAATTCCCTTTAGTTGCCCTGAATAGAATGGTCTATAGTGTTCTCCTACTTCCATTGTATCTATAAGGAAATATGTAATACAACCGTTTGCAAAAACTCCGATCTTGATTATTTTAAAGTAGAAGAATAACCGTTTTCAAGACTATATTTTAGAAGATTGAGAACAGAAAGTTATATGAGCTTAGAGATAAGATTTTCCACAAACCTTTTCTTTCAGAACAGTAAATTGGACGCTATCTAGCATTTTCAAAAGTTAATTTTGGTTCTATTTTCGTTATGCCATATTTATGAACGAGTCTTTATACACCATTTGCAGTGAAGCGGTTAAATGAAAGAATTGCGGCCCCAGACACAAGCATTTAATTTTGATCAGTTCCGTTTCCTTAATGGGACCGAAGTTACATTGCGCACTAAATTGTCGTTGCTGTGGCCTTTACGTCGGACACATACCCGATCTTGAAATATACTCTCCGCTTTTTATTTTCCTTTTACAGCAGCTGTCTGGCTCTCAGCAGTTAATTGCGTTTCGACTCGGCAGTTTTCTTGATTCATGGATTTTTTGGAGTTTGTTGCTGCAGTATTTTATGTTGTGACAGAATCACATTAACAAACACAAGGCCTTTTCTGCAAGAGACGTTTTCCTAAGTCTCTGTATCCTTTGATTCTATAGAAAGCCCTTAGATATGTTTCTTTTAAATGATTTAAGGCGTTTCACTTTTCTTAAAACGAGACGCAGTACTGTATTTTAGAATTCATTCCACATGTCACAATTGTTTGAAGAAGAAGAAGAAAGCTTAAAATATATAGTGCATTCAACTTACTTTTCTAGGTATTCTGTTTGAAAAAGGAAATTTATTTAACCTTACGTCAAGTCGGGACACATATTTGAAAACATTCTTAGAATTTTAATTCCTTTTTGTAGAAAAGCCAATTTGGTGAATATGTATATTGATCCACGTTAATAATCCTATTTGATAGAGATTATGTCGGCAAACATTGATAATTAAGTCCTCAGGCGTGATCTCAGATCGATTTTTTACTTTTAATTCACCTCCATTAATGAAATAACACTCCATTAATTAATTAATTAATTATTTGTCATTCTCAGACTCAATAAACTAATAGAATACACAATAATACATTTCCTCTCAGGAATCCTTCTCATCAGAGAAAAATTCTTCTAGCGTCTCTCACAAGTTTATCGTTTCCTTTGGTTACCGTATTTTACGGTCACCTTTATTTAAATAGTTACACAATACATTCCATCTCTCCAACTTCGTGTCTCCTTTGTTTATTGGATAACTACATATATAATAATTCACCAGACAATCACTATAACACTTCTTGCAATTCCAATTAACATTGTAAAGTTAACAAATAAATCCGGTACGGGGCCATCCTTAAACAACGGTTTCATCTTCTGCTCAAACTAGGCGTATCTCTTTTTTCCTTTTAAATTCATGGGGATAAACATTTGCAGAAATATTTTATTACATAAGTCGTTGTAGGTATAAGGGCAAAATTGAAGGCTTAAGCGACGATGGAATCTTTTAAAGATGTCTTGGTAATTTCGTTCTCTTTGCACAGCCAAGAGAAAAATAAATGAAACAAGTGAATGACTCAGCAGTTGAACAAAAAAGGGCCATTTGAAAATACAAACCAATAACAAAAGATAGCTCGAAAATGGTTAATAGCACCAAAAGATTTGACATAAACTGTATGCTTGACGTGATCTCTATTTTTGTGTAGCAAGATTTGTTTGTCTCTTACGGTTTACAAATTATACAAAAGGCGTCTAGAATTCAGAGGATTTCGTAGGCCATTCGTAGAAAACTATAGATATACATTTTATTTGTAATAGAAATATTTTAAGCTCTGGCGTTCTGACCTTTTGCAGTTTTCACTATCATCTTAAAATATTTTAATGTCAATTCTTTAATGTTATTTACTACAAGTCTTCACTCTCTCTTCCCTTTGGCAATGATGTAGCGAAGTAGTCCAATACGCACGACGTAGCCCCTTCTTTCGGACAGTTTACCCATTGAGGAGTCAAACTCAAGACCAGTAATCTCTTCCAGTAGCGACACCCACTGCACGTCAGTAATCACAAATTCTAACGGAGGAGCCTGCTTTTTGTCGCACCAGAAGCGCATTCACTGACTAATTCCTTCGCTAGCTTTATTTATATGGCCACTGGAATTATCTATAGAACATTCTGGAATTTTCTGCAGCTGGGGAGAGAGGAAAAATCCATAAGATTCTGGTTATCTGCTGATTGCTCTTCTGGTGTTTTCGCCGATCGAAAGCGATAGAGTATATACTTATTTCTATTTATCTTTCCAACCGGTCGGCGCCAAATTTCCGATAAACTTGGGTCACAGCTGCTGAGCCACATGTTTCCTTCCTCGGAGCTATTCGTCACTAAGAGCTCCTCGATTTGTAGCAAGATGTTCAAGATGAACCACTGTGTTCTCCCCGGTTTCACGCCGAATGTGGTAATCGACGCCGTTGATGCGAGTAATTGCTTCATAGGAGCTGTCCCAGGAACATTTTTATCCGAACATTTCGCTTTAGTTCCTCGTGGAACGATAGAGCCACAGAAGGTTACCTACTAGAATCCGGTGCTGGTCGCCAGGTGGATATAGCAGACGTTCATCCCGTATCTGTTAGGCTAAGATGCCTCCTGACAAGGGGTTGGTTGCCTCCCAATCTGTGTGTTGGTACCCAGGCACTGTATCATTGCGTTCGGCCCCGACTATGGGGCTGGACACACAGATGCCGCATTCTTGCACCACCTCTCTATGTCGCTTCATAGATGCAGCCAATAGAATTGGCTGTACCGACATATGTTTCCTCAAGGAGATTTTCTGTACCTTCCCCCTCGAAGGAGGCACATCCGCCGTGGTCTATGAGTAATGCACTAGCCTCTTCTTCCCAAGGCCGTGTGTTCAAATCCGACGCAGGGTGATTAGCATGGCTTCCTTTGGAAGGCAAGTAAAGCCGGTGGTCCCGTTTCGTAGAGTACAACACGTAACAAAGTATAGAGAGGCTTCTGAACAAAATTATGAGCTCTTTATCCTCAATATAGAATGGGACGTGAGAACTATACCATTTAGAGAGTGTTCATAAACAAAACTCAAATTACTTTACTTTGTCTTTTCTTTTTAGGACTCCCTTACTATTCAACACGATTTCTGACTATCAGGGAGTCATACTGGACCCAATGACGCCTATAAGTTAGGGCTATGGTGCCAACATGTATCACTGCTGAATATGCGCAAATATCCTTGAGAATCGACTACTGGTCTCGATTCTTCAGAGGCTCCCCTCTTGAAGTTCTTCTCACCTATTTTAACAGCTGGCAGGTATCTACGAGTAAGGCTACAACACTATCCTTCGTCTGGACCTTCAGACATTGTGTTCCGTTTGCTTGGCACGGTGTTCGGGAGTGAGCATCTGAGTTGGAATTGCGACTTCTCGTCCGATGTTCTGAGGTGAAGCGAGGGGGAGGTGATGTTGGCGCCAATATGGCCGTCTTCAAGTTGGCTCTTAGCAGCTTTCCTCATTCCCTCGCATTTTCCCCAAAACTTTTGCAGGCTTTTCACAACTGCGGCAAATTGGTCTCCAGCCAACGTCGGTGAAGCTGTTGTATCTGGTGCCATTTCTTGCTGATGGCATCCGTTACTGCTTCAGAGTGAAGCAGTTGCTAGGACATCACGGTGCTAGGATATTACGGTGTTCCGCTTGGAGTAGATTGTGTTTCACTTGTTAGTCTGCTACTCCACAGATGTACGCATGGAATGCCCCTCCTCAAATAAGGTCTGCTGGTAAATCTGTCAGAGCTTGGTGCGTTAGTCTCTATTCCCATGGCGAACTCTTGTAGGTTCTTGTACGATTGATTCATTCTTGTTTTCGCCCGCCTCGGTAGCGTAGTGGTAGCATGTCTGCCTCACGTTCAAGAGGTCCCGAGTTCGAATTTCGGTCAGGGTGGTTTTCAGAGATATTACCACCTACGCTACTTACTTGTTATTGCTTTGATTATTCAAATACTTATGTTGTTCTGAAATAGGAATTCATTATTTGTTTTATCTATTCTGTCCATAGAAGGAAATTGGAATGTTGAAGCCCTCACATAGCTTTCAGGTGTTAAAAGTCTTAATTATCACTAAAGCCTACTTTATTCTCATATTACCTTTTACCTATAAATAAATTTGTAATACAAACGCAAAGCCTTATTACGTGTTTTTTGTTGTAATTTACGTCCTCCAACTTTAAGTCATGTCGGACGCTGAATGAAATGATGCTCAAATTAGCCCGCTGTCCATGGAGCGTGGAGTTACCCGACGTTACCCTTATCTTTCAGGATAAGGGAAAACTCCGGAAAGAACCATATCCAGATAACTCACCCTGGCCGAGATTCGAACTCGGGACCTCTTGAACGTGAGGCAGACACGCTACGATCTACTCTACCAAGGCGGGCATTTTTACGTGTACATATGTATACATATATATTATTAATATATATATACTACAGTACAACTTTGGGGTGATTATTTCCACTTAGTTTTCTCTTAAGTGGTGGTTTGTGAGCTTCTTTGGAACCTAGGGCTCCACGCCGTTGTTTAGAAAGATTTGCTCCACAGTCTCTTCAGACTGCTCTTAAGGATGGTCTTACTCCACTCATGCATTACATATCTGATACAGGCTCATAATATGCAAGAAAATATAAAACATCTATCAGTAGCAAATTCTTATATCAATAATTGAGGATAATAGAGTGTCCTATCTCAAGCACCTTAAGGAAGTTCGCCCTTCAGAAAATTTTCAAAATTTAGTTTTCAATCATTCTTTTTCTTTGAAATTTTTTTTTATCAAAGTGACATATAACACTTATTTCGTTTGCTTTAATTAATGCTTTATTTTTATCTTTACTGTATATAGAAGAGTGACAATGAACTGAGAGAAAAAAGCGCTTTGTTATGTCGTAACGTTCTTGCTGTTAGCGATATATGACTCAAATGTTAAATGTTAGAAGTAATTGACAGAAACGCCAGGTAATCCACCCATGGAGCAAAGAGAAGCAAGAGGACCTGCACCAGCAAAGGGAGGAACCAGATATGGTGCAGGAATATATTAGGGTATGATTTAAAATGTTATCTCATTTGAAGAGTCATTTCTTGAAAACTAAATTTTTTCACACCAAATTCCTTTTCCCCACCTCCTATAATAAATAAAGTAAGGAAATTTTTGCTACATATTCGTACATATATTTGACTATTTTAGCATAAGGGTTTCAGAGTAATGCTATTTTTGAAAATAGTGACTGAAGAATTTCCTGATTTTTACACTGGAGAAACTTAAAAAGATAGTAAATAAATATATGGTAAACCTTTTATAAATTGCTCATGTTAAAAGTTTATAGAACCTTTCAAGAACATATTACTTCGCTACGCTTAGTAGTTATTTAGAAAAAGTAACAAGTTTATAGATATTTTAACATTTTAGGACTGGGTGAGCCCTTTTAACAATCAGAAGTAATGAAGATGGATCAAACCAATCTGAAGATTTTGCCTAAACTAACAAATAGAAAAAATATTTAAGTGAAAGGTTGTGTACTGAAAAATAATAGGTTGCATAGAGTTTAACATATCAGGTAGCTAACACAAGAAAGCTAAAGGGGGAGAAAGACAGCTGTGATAATTGCAGTGGTCAGTGTGTCATGGTTAATGTGTCTGTCATTTATTACACAATTTTATATATTATCGCATTTTATGACCTTTGAGCTAATTTATTCGTGAAATAGTCCTAGCGAATGCACCCCTGTAGATAAATTACTCATTATTGTACGAATAGATAAAAACCTATCCCAGGTACTTTTCGAATGACCAATATTCGGTTATTATTGAAATTGTATTACAGACTACTTTCCTTTTCTATTGTTTATGTATTACTCATTTAAAGACTTTGATATTAAACTACTTCAGCCTGAGTTTATAACATTCGAATTAAAACACCTGCTTAAATATCCACAGTCAGATCCTCACAAACTGAGGGTGAACTCATCCCTTAAAAGTGATTGTCTACGTACGATTTCCTATCAGATCACAATCTTCTCCAGCTTTCACTTTCTAGAAAGCTAATTTCGAAAATAATAAATCTGGGTGTCGAGCACTTACGTTTGATTATGAGCTTATTTATTCAAACCACTCTGTAGAAATACCGGAGAGGCAAGGGGGAGGGGAGGTGGAGAAATCACATCCAGCGCGACGGGGATGATCTATGGGCATTATAGATCACCAGAAACACATTCTTTATTTAAAAAAGAGTGAGGTATAAAATATTGCTACAAAGATAAAAATCCCTGACGGTTGTGATAAAATTACAATTCTGTTGTGATATTTCAAAATTCAGAAACAAACATCTGCAATCAGGTGGGCTTGTCCAACTTGTAATCTTGTAGATAAATAACACACAAGTTTTGTTATTAAAAGCAGATTTCCATGCAGAACTGTTTCAAAATTCAACACAATTTTGGACTATTTCGAGTTTAAGTAAGGGAAACTAAAATAATTAAACCATCTCTTCTGTTCTTGATGAAGATACAGCGATTCTAACGAGCGATATCGCTCCGCAGTAACGTTTAAGGCCTGCATTAGGGAGGTACAGGGTTCGATTCCCGTCGGCTATCCACTCTCACCTTGGGTTTTTCATTATTTTCCAGGTCAGTAAGCGAGTAGTGGGATGGTTTCTCATCTAATAGCTTTTCCTTTCCCATATTTCTCTTCCATGGCATTTCCTTCTCAGCTTTTAGCTGTGCTTCTAGGTTTCGTTGTGTGTGGCGATGCGGACAGATGATTCGAATGCTTGCTTCAAGGAATGAGAATTAACCGCGCACACTAGGAAGCTGCTTGTTGGGACGGGTTGTTCATGCCTTCTCTAGGCAGCTCCAGGATGTTGGAGAAGTCTTCTAGCCAGAATATATTAGGGACTTCCGCACGTCATTTTGACACGATTACCAGTGACTGTAGCCTCCCGTGGGTCTTACAGGTTGTCCATTCCTTTTTAAGGATATGGCTTAAACGACAGTGATTTCAATTTTGTAAGTCTTAGGAAATAAGTAGACATTTTTGGAGTTTAATATGACAAAATGAAGATGAAAATACGAAGAATTTCTTCCAAACATGCTCACATTTTTGTATAATCTCTGAAAGGTTCAGAAGTAGAATGTGTCCTTATTTTGCAGTGGCATTGACAAGGCAACTGTAATGACTATAAGTAATAAATATATTTGGAAGTGGTGAAATCTCTTCAGCATATTGCTTCATTTGCAGCGTTTTTTCGACAACTTACTTTTTTCTTTTTTAATTTTTCACTTGTACATACCCTTTAATTATGAAAATGTTAAATTGAATGCCGTATTCATGAAATGTTTTGGTCTTTTTACAAGAGTACTGAATACTAGTATTAAAAAAGGAAACATAGCTGCCATTCATTACCATGTCATCATTAATGCCTGCAACGCTCTCTTTTAATTCTTCCACTAATGAATTACCGTTGTTGGAACATGACATGTATATCATTATTTCTGTCTGACTTTTGTTCGTAGATGAGACAGTAGATTAAAACATATATAAATTTAAGTGGCGCGTAGCAATAAAGATAACTTTTTATTTCATTTTTGTACTATAAACGACGAAATATGACACTACACCAACATTTCGATGTAAATAACTCTGTGAACAGCATCGTGTTTATCATGGCACTGAGAAATTCGAACTTAAATTATGTAATTCTGAAATGAGCATTAAAAACAGACTCATGCCCTTAAAATTATAATTACAGTTGTAATTTACAGGCTTTCAAAATTATTCGTAATTCTGTTCCAGCAAACTGTTGTTGCAGCAGTAGATAGTTCTTTTTCTTAAGAAAGCAGAGGTAGCATTTCTATGTTATCTTTTTAATTGCTATTGATCTGTTCGGTAATCTTCGTTGTCCGAGCGGGATGGCTTAGATGGTTTCGTCTGTGGCCCGCACTCGGGAGCTACAGGTTCAATTCCGGTGGTCGGCTTACCTGGCTCGGGTTTATTTTTGCGGTTTTCATCCGGGACACAAGGTGAATGCTGGGTAAGTTAATTACATTCCCCGAATTTCTTATCCCTCCATTTCATCTCCATTATCATATCACATCATCTCTCATCTAGTGATCCCTTTCAGCGTAGAAAATATCGGCGGGAGTCTCGGCGCTGCACGGGAGGTTGATATGCTTCCTCCTCCAGTAGGACGGTCTCCGGTCTCCGGACTGGCCTGGTGGGCCGTTTCAGGAACACGTGGCTAGGATAATGGTTGTACTGGGCTGCCGGGGAGTTTCCGACTGGTCAATTGCAGGGACTCTGCCATCTGCACTGTCGTGATTCTTTGGGTAGGCTGCCCTCTGTCTCCTCTCGCCTCAACCTTCCTCCCGGGAATGTCACACACATTAAGCTACCATGGCTAATGGAGAATTTAATGTCATGACAGCACGTTGGCCACTGTAGCTCAATGGGTGAGAGCGACTGGACGGAAACCAAGAGATCCGTAGTTCAAATCCCGCCCATGGCACTGAATTTTCAGTTTGACTCTATCCAAAAGAGTTTTATATGCCTATATTTGCATGAAATGTTTTAATAAAAGTTTAACTGCGGTGAGGTAAACAACGATTGCATTTGTAAAGATAGACTCAGACTGAAAAAGTCGATGCCATAGCCGGTATTTGAACTACGGATCTCTCCGTTGCTGTTAACCATTGAGCTACGTTTTTTTTTATTACGCTCTCCAATCTTAAGTCATATTGGAACATGAATGAAATGGCTGAGGTGATGCTGAAATGATTCCAGGGTCCATAGAGCTTAGTTGCCCGACTTTCATCTCTCGTTAATGGAAAACTCCGGAGAAAGCCTTATCCAGATTAATTACCCTGACCAAGATTCTAACTCGGGACGTCTTAAACGCGAGGCAGACAAGCTACCATCTACGCTACCGACATTAAATTCTCCAACTGACTCGTATGTTTCCCGGTAAACCACTAGAGGCTCTCATATATAATGACATACGCACCTTTTGTGGCCACTTACTATTCTGTAAATACCTAAGTCCCAGGCTTTATAGTGTTAATTGATGGAAGTGAATTGTTCTGTCATACCAGCAAGGTTTGGATAGATGTCGTGCCGGCATATTACCATGGTAACTTAGTGTTTAAGAGATCCATGGTTCAAATCTCAGCTATGGCATCGAGTTTTCCAGTCTGATTCTACCTATCCAAACCTTGCACCACTAGTGTGGTAGAACAATTAACTTGATTACATTTGTGTTTGAATTTAGATGAAAAAGAAAGAATTTCATAAGATTGGGGAATCTGATATGACTAACACTGCTTATTTGATCTTTTAAGTGTCCAGGTTGTTACTGTGGTGTAAGCCTATCGCAAAGTAAAATTTTCGATAGTCCAATAAAGTACATGAACATGAGTATGGATGTGAATATCTGCTTTGTACATGGTAGAGAGAATATAAATGGAAGAAAAATATTTAAAAAATGGGTCATTATGTCATACACGTGCTTTAAAATAATCATTTCTGTGTATTTTGGCAAAATGTCATATAATTATTTGTACGGATTTAAGAAATAAAGGCATAACAGGTTCTATATTCTGAGTACCCAAAGCAGCTCTATAACTATTTACTCCTCTTAAGAAGCTGAGTAATTCCTAATACACTTTTTAGTAATGCTTAATATATTTAAACTCCACGTGTGATCAATTCATTTACTCGCTTGAGCATTATCTGTAACAATAGCCAGTCAGCTGTTTCCTACTTTTTGTATGTTTTACGTTTAAGGTAAAAAAGCCTTAAAGAGATATTTGCATGTGTACACATATTAGGAAGCGCTAGCGTTTTTAATTACCACGAGCAAGTGTGTTATACATGGTGTTTACCATAAATAACTTTATCGCTTGCATGGCAACAGTATTTTTCTTCTAAAATAAATGAAGCAGTATTCGTGGAATTACAGAACCACAGTAATGGGAAAAATACAGGAGGGAAATAACACACGAGTTTCTGTGCCCCTAACCTTTATAATTGTATCCATCCGCAATTTGCGTTAAAAAGTTTTGTTTTTCTATGTTGTGCGAGATAAAAAATTGTAGAATTAATTTCGTAAAACATTTTGTTGTAGCTTTAAAGATAAAATACCAGAGTTGCGATAGTCGCATGTTTTGAAATGGGTCTTTAAATTCGGTGCACTTTGCATGATATTTTGGAATAGAGCTGAATAGCTAAATGGTTTAGAAATAGACAAGTGTTGCTATATTTACTAGCTTTTATTCATCCCCTATGGTTTACTAATACAAAAAAGCCTTTCTTCAAAATGAGGAAGACTCCACATGATATTAGCCTGATAATACAGCAAATTTTGAGAAAAAAAAGGGGCGGGGAAAGAAGCCGAATACTTTTTAAAGTACATAAAGGGTCGTTTAGTGTAAATGAAGATTTAAGGATATTTGGAACACCCAATAACCCATAGCGCGACAGCCCATAGAGGGCCAAGGCCTGCCAACCCGACTGCCAGCCTCACGCTCACATACGCAAGGTTAGAGGTGGGCGATCATCCAACCGATAAGGGGAGGAGATGTGATTAGCATCTCGGCGCCCCAGCAAAAAAAGTTGGCTTTCTTGACCAGGGTCGCTTACCTATCGTAAGCTCCTCAATTTCCTCACAAAGCTGAGTAAGCACCGGTCCTATACCCGGGACTTACAATCCACACCCAGCGATGGGATCGATCCCAGGCCGCATTTCGTGGCAGGGAACCAAAGCATGATGCCTTAGCCCACTACGCCACGGCGCAGTACATCTTAGGAACACACTTAATTTAAATACTATAATACTTATTTATCCGACATATTTTGAGGTCAACCGAAGGTAGAATACTTTATAAAATATATGTAAATTAGAGTGTAAGATGCACAGGAAAATTACAAATTGAAATATCGAATGAATATCAAAATTAATATCTCCAAGGATTCCATCCGAGAAGTCGAACTGGATGTTTACTTGAAGTACTGTTTTAAGCGACCAGAAAAATACTATTTATTTAAATAGTCCGATGTTTTTATTTGATTGTAGGTATGTGTGTATGTGCGTGAACGCTCACAAAATAGCGTAAATAAGAAAACAAATACGGAATGATTATTAAGTTCAGCATCTTCCAAAGATGTCCTGCACCGTAGCGTAGTGGGCCAGAGCGTGTGCTTTGGTTCCCTGCGTCCGGAATGCACCCGGGATCGATCCCACATCTGGGGGGAAGTGTGTGGATTTTAAGTCCCAGGTTTAGGACCGGTGATCACTCAGAACGGTGAGGAAATTGAAGAGCTACGCTAAGTAGCGAACCTGGTCTAGAAAGTCAATATTCCGGCAGGGGGTGCCGAGATGCTGCCCACATCTCCTCCCCATATCGGTTGGATGATCGCTCACCTCTGCCTTGCGTATGTGAGCGTGAGGCCGGCAGTCGGGTTAGCAGGCTCATGAGTTCCGTTATTTGCCAGGGATACGATAGGAGGTTTACCAGACACCAGCCCCCAAACCCATAGCTACTCCATTTACTTGGAAAGTAGTACATAATTTTTATAATTTTGATGAAAATAAAGTGTATATTGGACATTTTATCAGCAGAAACTTCTTTACATGGCCAATTTTTTAAATTTCTAATATACGATATTTTAATAGAAAATGTTAGACTTTTGGAGAAAATAAAAAAAAAAAAATTCTGAAAAATATACCATATAACGCGGGGAAAAGGGGTTGTAGTGGGAGAATTTTGAAAATGTTCATGTCTCATTTTTGGAAGGTGTAGAGATTAATACCAATTTGGTATTTGTGTGAAATATATTTTTATGCTATGGTGTATACACATGCACCACCGGACCTTTTCGAGAAATTGTTTTTTTTTAATAGGGGAGCCTTAACCCTTTCAGACCCCATGTATTGGCAGGCTTGGATGCTGACGGGATATCATTTGACTGCGGTTGCATCGATTTTGTGTCTTTAAAAAAACAAAAAACAATGTAAATTGAGAAAAAAATAATTTTTAGAATAAATAACATCTAAAATACATATGTTTAATTGGATAAGGACAGTATAACTAGAATATGGTAGTAAAACTTTTGAAACCATTTCAAATAGGAAAAAGGCTAATGCCCATTTCAATGGACGCCGGGGCTGAAAGTGTTAAAACAGGCATTTTCGGTAAAATATCGATATCTATCATTTATTTGGAATACAGCATTTGTTCTTCCCACAATTGGTAGTTGGCAAGAAACTAAAAATGCACATCTGACGAACAATAGTTACCTAAAACATGGACTTTTTGTGGTGGCATCTGCTCTTTCCGAGATATGAATAAATTTAGGTTAGGATTTTTCAATTCTCTCATTTTTTAAAGTAATGCTTTATTCAATTGTTTTTGAGATGTCGCAAACGAGTATGGAGTTACAACACCAGCTTCTGACTGCCGGTTCAGTTTTTTCAGTCCATCATACGAAATGTAGCATGAATTTATTTTACAAAGATTTATCTAGATTCACATAAAGTAGTTGGATAAGCTTCGTAAAAATAGTATGTATAAGTTACATAAAAGTAAACAATAATGGACGGAGAATGTAATACTAATGTAACATATACAAATTTCAAAGTGACTCGGTATATAGCCTCAAAGCCATTATGCAGATATCTGACTGATAACTCTCGTATCCTCTACTTCCTTTTTACCTACTAGGAAATGTGTAATGAAATCATATTTGTAAAAATATTTGTAGATTAACATGAAGTAGAGAGAAGAGAAATATTTTTTTGTACAAAAAGTTCGTAGTATATATATAACGACTGTGTTTAGAGAAATGTGTGTGAATGTAGCATGAAGAATGAGAGTTTGGATAACATTTTTCGTGTACCAAAATGATGACAGGCTTTCCCTTTAACATCTCTCGCCCTCTATTACATTTTATGGCATCTGTGAAACAAGAAATACGACAAAGAAAGCCATAAAAGGAAAATTTATATGTATCATAAAGCGAACAATGGGAATTCTTTGTGCAACACACAGATGCGAGTAACTCCGTCACAAAACCTTCAGCTACATCAAATATTTGCTTATAGAGATTTAATTTACAGCATATCTGACGTTTCACTTTTCTACTACGCATATACGTACAGTAAGTATTCTATTCCAACAAAAAGTTCGATATGAAGATCTCATATGCTTATACGAGGTACAAAGTGAATTGGGGGAAATGATAAATATTCAATTTTCTAGCTGACAATTTTTTTGTCCCCCTTACTCACCAATGCTGGTGTTAGGAGTCACTTGGGTTTCCTTAGAGCGTGGGAGCTGATAGATGAAATCAGGGTTGTGGGGGGGGGGGGGGGGGGGTCGGCCCAACGCCTGGGATGGATGAATGAATGAAGGAGCAATTGGTGGAATAATGGTGGCGGAAACTGGAGGACCCGGACCATGTTGTCCACCACAAATTCCACTTTGCGTTCGCCTGGGATCGAACACGGGCCGCCTAGGTGAGAGCCAAGCGGTCTAACCACTCAGCCATGGCTCGGAGCTGACATTAATACTAATTATTTAGAGACAGTTTTGTGTGCAAAAATTTATGTCAGTAAATTTGAACGAGCTTTGTTTCACTGAGAGATAAATCATCTCTCAGTAAGATGATTTGAGAGAAATAGCAACACATTTCTCTAAACATCTACTATTCCTCTGTTCTGCATTTGTTAAAAGTTATTGCAAACTTCCCTGTTTTTATAACACACTGTTTATAGAAATGAATAAGAAATTTAAAAATAATCTCAGAAGTGCCATTTTGAATGTTTCAGTTCTTAAAATGCTCCTTATGGTGCTCCTTATCATTGTGACGTTTTCATTTTCTATGAGACTTAGAAACGTATATCATAAAAGAATGACTTCCTAAGTAAATTTCCTAAAAACACAGAACCGAACGGGATGGCTCAGGCGGTTTCGTCTGTGGCCCGCATTCGGGAGGTTCCGGAATCGATTCCCGTGACCGACCAACCTGAACCATGGATTCTTTTCGAAGTTTTCTGGGTCAACAGGAGAATGCTGGGTAGGTTAATTACATCCCCCGAATGTCCTATCTCTCCATTTCATCTGCATTATCATTTCAGATCCACTCTCATCTGTTGGTCTCTTTCACGGTAGAAGTGTTGGTGGTTTCTTGGCGTTGAATGGCAGGATAATATGCTCTTGCTGAAACTTCCCCCTCCGGGTAAGGCGGTCTCCAGCCTCCAAATCGGATCTGGTGACGCCATTTCCGGACCACAGTAAGGTGGGTTGCCGATTGTACTGGCTTGCCGGAGAGTTTCCAATTGGTAAATTGTAGGAAAGCTGCCCTCTGCACTGTCGTGTCTCCTTGGGATGGCCGTCCTCTGTCTCCTCTCACCTCATCCTTCCTCCCGGGTGTGCCGCACTTGGGGGCATAGGTACAGTAGTCCAAGTTTGGACATCCATGACTAATCCCCTCCGTAGAGTAGTCCAGTGCAGCCTGGGAATATACCAAAAAACATTTTCTTCTGAGTAACTTCTATGTGATGTAAAAGCCATAAGCTATAAAACAAACCTTACTGTAAATGAACTAGAGAAAGAAACATTGAAATAGTGCACAAGAATAAAAATAATAAAGTCTGACATTTCCGTAACCTTCTACAAAGAATGTAAGTCATTTGTATCAGTTATTAACGGAATACAAGAAACAATAAATATTGTCAAAAACAAATATAGTCTTTATTTTTGCAGAAAACTAACATGGAAAATCTTGGTGAAACGGAAATAGTACGTTGTTTAATTAGGGTTGGATATGACAATAGTATTTACATGGCAAAGCAAGAAAGCGTATCGGGAAAAATTCGCAACACAGAGATGTTTAATGGACAGAGTCAACATGAAAAATTCAATGCCATGACCGGGATTTGAACCACGGATCTCCTGGTTTCCGTCCAGTCGCTCTTAACCTTTGAGCTACCATGGCCAACGCACCGTCCTGACATTAAATATCAACCCATCAAATATCTTAGCCTATATACGGCTAGTGTGGAGAAATGATTAATTTCCATCAATTAACTAAAATAATAAGAGTTAAATGATGAAGCCTGGGACTTAAGTACTTACAATAGTAAGTCGCCACAAACGGTGTATCTCGGATGAGAGAGCCCCTAATGGTCTACCGGGGAAATATATGAGTCAACTGGAGAATTTTATGTCAGGATGGTGCGTTGGCCATGGTAGCTCAAAGGTTAAGAGCGACTGGACTGAAACCAGGAGATCCGTGGTTCAAATCCCGGTCATGGCATTGAATTTTTCATGTTGACTCTATCCATCAAATATCTTAGCCTATATACGGCTAGTGTGGAGAAATGATTAATTTCAATCAATTAACTAAAATAACAGAGATATTTACCTCAGCTTATCGCACATACACGGTGAGTCCAGTGTATGTATAGTCTGTTCAGATATAATCATGTCTTCTGGAGAGCAATGTGTCATACATCGGTAGGCGCGAGAAAACATATTATATAGACACACTCAGCTTCCAATCACTCTATTTGTGTTTCGTAACTTACTGTACGTCAACTTACTAATATTTCACTCTTCTGATCGCCCAGATAAGACCCGATAAGAGACGATCACAGCTTATTTGCCTGAAGGTCAACACACCACAACGCTCTGTCGAGTAATGTGGGAATTCAGTCAGCGGTATCAGGTAAATCCAGATAGAAACATAACACAATCTACAGTGTTTGAAATTGTAAATAAGTTCAATAAAATATGAACCTGAAGTACGAAAGAAAGTGTGGAAGACCCAAATCTGCTCTAAATGATAAAAATGTTCTAATTCCAAGGCGTTCCACACAAATGCTCAAGATACTTCTGGTTTTAATTTACGTCCTCCAAAGTTAACTCGTATGGGACGATGAATGGAATAGATGCAGTTATGCTCAAATGTGCCCGGGGTCCATAGAGTATTAGAGTTATCACTTATTCACTTATTCACCAAAAAAGTATCTAAAAAGCTCCGCCCTGACCAAGATTAGAGTTTGGGACCTCGTGAATGTGAGGTAAACACGCTACCACCTACACTGCGGAGGCGGGCAAGAGAGAGTAGAAAATTTTCGTGACAAACTGGGACACCGTCTATCAGTAAATGCTGCTTGCTTTTAACACTCGTGATTGTGAGAACTGACAAATAGGTCAATGGCAAATAGTAGGGGGTTTTGAAATCAAGTATAGGAAAGTTATTCTTTTGCGTTATTCCAAGGGTTTTGTTTCATTAAGTGAAATAGTACTATTATAAACTATACATGTTCGGTTTAGAAAAAGGTTTCAAAAGTGTATTTAGTTATTAACGTTTATTTGAGTATCCAATGCTTCTGTTTAAACTTCTGATATTCTTTCCCCGTCATATATATAGGCTTTGCAAAGCTATCGTTCAACGATATTGCTAGAAGCAGCAGAAGGGAAACATCGCATCAAAAATGACATTGTTTAAATCTTAAGCTAACAACAGATATCTTACTAATGACTAATGTCACGAAAATTTATTTGAAATAAGTTGTTTACTTTACAGAGATATGTCTATAATTTTTATTCAGAGATCTTCTATCTCCTGTGGCTTACGAGTTCCAAATTGTCCCCCCCCTCTCTCTCTCTCCCTCTCCCCTCTATCTTTTGTGTGCAAACGTTAAGTTATGATGTTAAATCTTTATATTACACAAAATTTATTACCGATTAAGGGGATATCACTAGCTATTATTCCAGGAAATTTCAAGATAGAACATTTTATTTGCCCTTTAAATAGCTTTAATATAGATTATTTTAATCGAAATTGTCAGAAAAGTTTCTGAGAAATTCGAAAAGTTTAAACAAATCTGTCATATCCCTAAAGTATATCTTGAGTTAGGAGAAATTTCTTAGAACACCTTCGGGTCGTATCCTTGGAAGATACTTAACTAAATTACGTACTAAGTTTGATAATGAACGGACTTGTTTTTAGTTATCTATTTGCACTCACTCACACACATACACCCATTCACACAGATTCATTTCTATAGTATTTTTAAAAAAGGGGTCACAAAACGTTTATTTTCGGTGAAATATCATTATTAGATTTTTCGGTGGAATGCATTAGTTTCTCTACTTACTCTTGGTAAGTAGAGAACCAAGAAATTATTTAGCAAGAGAAACTTATAAAGGTCAAACTCTATGTAATGGCTTCAAAATTCTATACCATTTGCATGGCCACAAAAAATCAATGGTGGCTTTTAGCTTCAGTAAAGCATAATATATTAAAATTCAAACCAATAACAAAGAATATCTCGGCAATGGTTACCCAAAATCATATTGTTTAAGATAAATGGAATGCTTTAGGGCGTTCTACATTTTATCTAGTAGTAGGATTTTATGTACTGCGTATGGTTAACCTTTTATTCAAACGTCAATCAGAGTGAAGAAATATTCAAGGCTATTTATGCAAAACACATTTGTTCTCACACATATTTCAAACATATAGCATATATTTTTATGTATACGTTGTCATCTCGGACGATGAATAAAATGGCTAATGTTATGCTCTAGAGCCCAGGGTCCACAGAGCTTAGAGTACCTGACGTCCATCTTTCAAGATAAGGGAAAACCCCTGAAAAGAACCTTATTATTCTTTTTTACCTTATTTTTACCTTATTCAGGTAAGTGACCCTGACCGAGATTCGAACTTGGGAGCTCTTGTGCCTGAGGCAGACATGTTATTATGTACGCTACCGAATACTTATATTAGGATGCATATAGTATTTTAATCTAAATCGTTAAGAGGATTTTTAAGAAAATAAACGTAAGACAATTTAATATATCTAAAGGATAGTTTTGTGTGGGATATTTTGTCGAAAATCTTTGAGTGGTATCCTGGAGAGGCGCTGAACTTAAATACAACTTTAGTGTTTGGTTTTGCTTTAATGTGTTCACGATTTACATGGGCTTAAAACCTGCGTTTTTCGGTGAAATCTTGATTTGGAAGTTTTTGGTAGAATACAATATCTCTATAAGCTTGTAGATGGGAAAGTAAAACCTCTTTTGTTCTATTCACGTAATATTTCCATTGCTATCTGATATCGAATGGAATGTTTTTCTGGTACATGAAGAGCAAGTAAAAAGTGGAAAATAATGCGTTCGAGATCCGAACTGGCGGCTAGCCTCGCTTACTCTGAGCTGGTTAGTTACGTTTTAAGACACGTTTCACAGTCACGATCGAGGCAGTTCGTGGTCGTGTAGGAGCTCATACGTCACAGAGCGTTGTCGGAGATGGGCGCTTACAAGACGGCCGTCCTGGTCATCGGCGTGGCAGCATCAGCATTTGTCTTCCATCTGGTACCCTGCGCTTCTCAGCCGGTATCTATAGCGCCCAACAAACATGTCGCGATCTCCCAGCAGGAGTCGGAGGTCCTGGAGGAGCTGGAAAAGGTGAAACTTCACCTAACTATTGTGCCATAGTACAGTAATCTAGTCTCATGATTTTCTTTATCCTCTACACACTTTTCTTACAAAAAGCTATTTTTTATGTTTCATATTGAGACAAAAGTTTGCAGAAATAGCCTCATATACACATTTCATATTATAAACGAGGTGGATAGTCGGGTATTTAAAAGTTAATCCGTTGGCATATGTTGGACGAGAGGTTGCATACCTTTCCATGACAGTGTGAGAAACAACTGAATAACGGCGCTACTTTAGCAAAATTTTATTTGAAGTAAAGTATATGTTTAAGGTCTACATTCTATGTAGTACGTTTTTCTCTATTTCTAGTGGTTAATTAGGTAAACAAAATTATATAAAATTCCTTCGAAAGAAGAGGACTTCAAGTCTCTGTCCAGAAAATTCAAAATGTACATTTAATTTGTCATATAAACACCTTAAATATATGGTATTTTAATCAAAACTGTTAAAGCCATTTTTGAAAAGAGAAATAATAGAAAGATTCTGTAATGAGTATTTCTGTATTAGAGAACACTTTTTGGAAATCTTTGTGCCAATCTTTTAAATAAACGAAAGTTAAATTCCATTTTTTATATTTATTGGTGGCTTTTTTTTAAGTTATATTGTTCAGTGGCATTCACGAATCTTTTTTCTGAAATGTGTCTTTTTTGATCCAGGAAGTGTTTGTGATTAAATATGGACCTTTTTGTAATTTGCGTAAATACGTAGAGGAGAAAGTAAAATTCTAATCAGTTGTCGTTATTTCTTTCTTTAATATACTTTATATCAGTGAAGATAAACATTTGCAGAAGCATTTTCATTACGCATTGGTTGTAGATACAGGGGGAAATGGAAACTGAAGGGATTTTAAGATGTTTAAAAGCAGGTTTGGCTTTGAATTTCTAAACAGTTTCTATGATAAAGAAGAAAGCTAATGGCACTACAGGAAATGAATTATTAACAGCAATACAGCGACTGTCTTGGGAACTGTTGATGCCACAAAAATAATATAATATAAATTGTGTGTTTTAATGAACCTGAATTGTTTGTGTAGTTAGGTGTTGTCTTTTAGCATACGACTGTCGAGAAAAATAATCCACTTAGATGATAATTCTAGAGCATCTATTAACTGATTTCTATCATTCTTTATTGATACAACTATTTACTATATCCTGTTAACGTCTTGATTACAACATACAAATAAGATTATTCATAAGGTTTATTAAAATATCTTTGTATTGGTAACCCGTGCGTATCGTACCCTAAAATACAATCGACTCTCTGTTGTTTTACTATATCTTAATTACTAAGTCTAATGTCTAACAGTCATGTTTTTATTTTACAACTGTCCTCTATTTTCATTGCGATTTCAGAAACTGACCATTCAAAACCTCATTATGTCTCCGCAGAAAATGACACATATTCATTCAAAATGACCCATAGATAGAAGCTATGTTTGTCTATAAACCCAAAGAGAAAATATTTCTTATTTGTTTCCCACAAAAATTGCCTTTCAAGATGTCACCAAAATACGAGTACGTGATTTAAGGTCCCTGAATTAAATAGCATTTTTAAAAAGGTCAAACTTGACGTTTCATTTCATTATCTTCAACAGATGTGACACAAAGATTTTCATGAATCTCCCATACCACAAACTACGGTTTACATGGAACATTTTACGATATATTTTTATTTACTAAAATTACTGCTATTTTTTGACGTATATTATATACTTAAGTTATTTCTTTGTCAAATAAAATATATATATATATATGTATGTATATATAAAAATTATTCTAGGCATATCCTGTGAAATGCTCTTTATTTGGCTGAAATTATATCCAAAATTGTATAACAAATGAACCATTTATCATATTTTTGAGATAAGAAAGCATGATACACAAATTATATCAACAACGCTTTGTGGAATTAGCTATAACCAAGATCTAGGTCATTATCGGTTTGGTATTGAGATTTCATTACGGAGAGGATTCGATACGTAAGCCGCAATGCTAGGCCCATTGTTCCTATGTCCCCAAATGGGTGTACCCCCGGGAGGAAGTTTAAGGCGAAGGAGAGAGAGGGCGGCTGACCCAAGGAGCCACGACAGTACAGAGGGCAGGGTACCTAGAGTTTACTTGGATAGAGACTTCCTCCGACAGGCCAGGACAACGAACTCGCTCCCCCACAGCGGGACGGCAACCAGCCCAACACCCGAGCCCCATAGGTCCCTGGCTGGCGGTCCCGAAATGGTCCCAGCAGAGGAGCGGAAACCGGCAACCGACCTACCGAAGGAGGAAGTTGTTTTCCTCAGAGTATATCATCCCGCCATGCACTGCCGAGACACCCGCCGAAATTTCTACTCTGAAAGAGAGCACCAGATGAAAGATGATGTTAAATGATAATGGAGATGAAATGGAAGGACAGGAAATTCGGGGGATGTGATTAACCTACCCAGCATTCGCCTAGCGACCCGGGAAAACCCCCGAAAGAACCCATGGGTCAGGTAGGTCAACCACAGGAATCGAACCCGGGCCTCCCGAATGCGGGCCACAGACGAAACCGCCTGAGCCATCCCGCTCGGTCATTAACGGTTTAAACTTTTCAATACCTATTCACTTTTTAAGGTAAAGTCGCTCTTTGGTTGTTTCTCATACTGTAATTTAAAAACTAAGGAACTTTAAGTTTAGCATAGAGCAACGCGCCTTTTAAATATCTATTCATTGATTCTGTTCTATCTCTCCCTCTTGTACCAACAAACATACATCAAATGAATTTATTTCTTCAAGGCTTACCACAATTAAGATGAAGCAGGTAAAAATACGTTTTTGTCAGAATAGTATGTATAAAAATAAACGATACTGGCTAGAAAAGGTCACTGAATGTAACATGTCAGATTACCTATTTGTCGGTGCACAGGGGCATAATGGATGCTGAGGCGAGATTAAAGTGTTAATATTTGGGCCTTCAGACGCTGAATACTTTAATTCTTATGAGAAACAAAACAAATGGCAGTTAAGATTAGGGGTATATACAGCTTTAGACAAAAAAAATGAGCAGTTACCAGACACGAAGTTCGAATCGTAAAGTAATGGAAGCATTCGATAACGTTGTGTTCACAATATATGATTTAATACCATTCTGGCTTCGTTTGAAACCTTTGCGATGAACAGGGAAATGTTTTGAGGCTTGGCTGTATAAATGGTAGCCGAGCGGTAAAACGCATGAGTCTCGTAAATGGACACACGTGAGTTCGAATCGTTCATGTGCATGTTTCCTTTTATTGTTGTTTACTTTAATAGCAATGCCTTATGTTTTTCTTGCAGAAGATAAATCTTATTTTAAACTCATTCATTTATAAACACGCAAATAACACATTCTTGTCGTTTTCAAAATAAATGCAATGTCACTGGAAACATTATTGGTTGCGTAAACACTCGGGCTCGTTCATCTCTTATGAATGGTGCTGGAATGTAATGTGAAGTATCCTCTCGTAAAAATTTCACTACGCATTTGGTCTCATCCATGCCCCGTAGAGTGAGGGCAATAATAGAAACAGAGGGTTTACACACCCGATAATAAATTAATTTTCATTTGTATTTGGTTTTACACATAGGAATGAAATATTTATGTATTTCATTTAGTTTAAGAACAGAGTAGTGTGTTTCTGTTTTTACGTGTGAGCATAAATGCCATAAAATAAAGTAAACCTTGGCAATTGGAGTTATATTACAATTTGCTTAATACCCATTTCGTATTTCTACAGTAAAAAAGTCAAAATGATGTCTGGGATTCGAGCCTTCGTAGGTTTAGCTTCGACATACTTGTCTATAACCGCTCGGCTATTAGTGCACGTTTTGTAACTGGCACTCAGTCCACTTTAGAAAAATAAAACACCAGGGTGTAAACAAAAACACGGTTTGGCATCCTGTACAAAATTAAAGAGGAGCAAAAAGCTACCTCAACAAATTTCCTCAACAAAAAATACCACATCATCCTGTAAACATCACAATTATCAACCTGCGGTCAGACCCAAAACCTGGGTGGGTACGCAGCAAAAACCTTCTGGCTGTTAACAGCCTGTCAGTATACGACTTGGACTTGGACTTGGCACTCAGTGAGAGACTGAGAGGATGCAGTAGAACGAAGGTAAAGAGACGCGTTCTGTGACACCATTGTAAAGTCACCGTGGAAACGACGTGAACTTAGAAAAATATGCGCTTTCAGATTCTGCTCATTTTTTTTCTAAGATTGTATATGTACTGTGTAACCTCACAATCTGATAAGACACAATTTTATGCATAAACTTTATCCAAATGAACCAATACGTAGCTATTTCGTTACATACAAGATTCAAACACAAGGTTCAAATATTTATCTGAAGCAAGGCCGCAATATATTCTATCAAACATTGTTAAGCAGTAGAAAAAACAATTAAAACAATTAAATAAATAGATAATACGTTTTCCCTTATAATAAGGGGCGTTTAGTCCTTT
Organism: Mantis religiosa; assembly: GCA_030765055.1. Lineage (NCBI taxonomy): Eukaryota > Metazoa > Arthropoda > Insecta > Mantodea > Mantidae > Mantis > Mantis religiosa. Next base: position 237,142,602 of record CM060948.1, on the reverse strand, counting down.
ATCGTTATAAAAATCTGCTGTGTTACAATCATGAGACCTCCATCGTTTATTTTTACGAATATTTATTTTTTTATTAACTTCCCTTTAATTGATACAAAGCTTTGTAGAAATAACATTTGCGAGAAACAACTGACTATCGGCAAGGCTTAAAACGAATGGTAAATTATTAAGCAATTTGAACCAATAATAAGAGATCTTAGAAAAGGCTGATGCCGCAGAAAGTGTATTTGAAATAAACGGCAAAAAAAACTTAAACTTTTTGTATTCGTAGAACGTTTTCGCCTATCGCTCAACGTTTATCAGTTATACAACATAATTTACAATTCCTTCCGAATGAACAGTTATTCATACAGTATTCCCAGAAATTTCAATATATACACTTTACTTTTTATTTAAATATCTATTATACATGAACTTTTAATCAAAATTCTTAAATACATTTTAATAAGATAAAAGAGAATCGAAAAATGTTGCTTCTAAAGGGTATTTGGAGATTAGCCGATTTACTTAAAAACGTTCCTGCCGAGTCTTTGGAATACCTATACTGAATTTGTGTGAAATTCTAAATTTGCTATTTTGAGTTATATTGCTTAGATGCACGATTCAGGTAGCCCCATACTACATTTCTGGTAAAATCTCTATTTAAATTTTCGAATGTAATGCAATATATTTTCACCTTACAATTTAAGGTGGTAAAGCAAAAAGGATTTCTTAAATTGCGTATTTTCGTAATATCTCTGTTAGAAATTTTTGGGTGGAAAGCTTACCTTCTCCATGATAAGATTTGGGAAAAGGACAGCTTAATGGTCTGTTTACACCTCTATCTACACTTCAGTAAACAAGGTGACTACTTTTCAGACAAAAGAAATAATTTATAATAATAATGATGATGATGATGATCATCATCATCACCATCATAAATAGTTTTCCATATTAAGATATTTTACCGGCGTAGAAAGGTTCTTCTCTGCGGTCTTAAAATAAAATTGACTCAGTCAAAAATGTATTAAGATTTTTTTAAATGTTTCACTATTAAATTATGCTGTTTAAAGAGAAACGAGCATTCGTATGAACCGTACTTGCGCCGCCAAAATTTGCCAAAAATCTTTGCTTTATTGTTTTCTCAAAGTTCAAGTATACAGCGCCCTAATGTTTTATTTTAGGGGATTATTTTGTAACCGGTTTAGATGAAAAAAGCTGTATTCAAAGCTTTAGCTTAATTTATAGGAAAATCTTTAGGCGTTTTTAATATTTTCGAAAGAATATTAAAGAATTGTCTTTAAGTAATGTTGGGCTGCAAATAAAATCCTTGCCTTCAGTGAATGCAAATTATTACGTTACTTATATGCTCTTTTAATAGGCTCTGACCACAAAAAGTTAAACAATATAACATAAACAATGAAATAGTTAACTATTAGTTAACTATAAGCATTTTTCGATGGGAAAATGTTAGATATTTAGCGCGCATCATGAAGATATTTTCTCTTTCCCTGCAAAATGCATATTATAATATAGGTGAAGAAAGTATTGTATTACGCTATGGAAATTTCTAAATTTATATTTAACCAAAAATATGTTTTTCGGATCCACTGAACCCAAAAATATAAATAAACATACTTGTATATGTATATCCGGGAATACCATAGTTCAAATTCGAAAACTTGGATGGACACAAATTTGCGCCTGAATACATTTTTATTAAAAGAGTATATGTTTAATAAACTAAAATAGCTAATAAAATGAGTTTCAATTTCATATGAAAACCCCGTAACGTTATTGTATAATTTGTATACGTAGGAGATCTTAACAAATAGACTGAAATTTATTACTGGAAGTGTTTTCTCATAGCTTTGGCTGTGTACGAAATAGTTTACATTGTAAGTTGGAACCTCTCTTAAGCACCATAGGACATATCTCAAGGTTAGCAATTTTGTTCTCCTTCTCCTTTCTTTCTTGGTATGCAGAAAAAAAAACATGTGACTGCTATTTCCAAATTTTGGGACAATTCCTAGCAATAATATATATCGCCAGTGGCATAACATGGCTGCAAGAATAAATTTTTGTTTAAGTGCCACAATACATGTCTAATGTGGTTATATGAACTTGTGAAAAAAGTCCTGTGTTATAAACAAATACTTCCTCTTTACTGTGAAGGGTAGATATTAAGTCTGTGTACAAACTTTCAGAGTTTTGTTGAGTGTTTTGATATATGCAATACTGTTGATGGCATCACATTTAATTATTTTGACGTTAATGTTGGAGAGGTATGTCTCCTTGATAACGAATATGTATTTTGGCATTAGAAATAAATAGACTGCTCAGTACACGAAATAATAAGCAACGTTAGAACGGTAATATAACCCTCAGAGAGAAAACACACACACACACACACACACACACACACACACACACACACACACACACACACACAAAAACACACACACATTGTTGATGCTGTTACGGTAAAAACAGTTTCTTTATTGTAGCTGTTCAAGTTGTGGACTGTCATAACCACAACACACTAAGCAAAGAAACATCACTATCTCCTCAAGGGAAAATATTCAGCATTTAGGCTGGTCTAGAACATATTCATGGGAATTTCGACCATAGTTCCTTAAACTAGGTACTGTACATGTCTCCAGAGAAAAAAGAAACCGCTGTTGATAAATTCGATAACCAAAGGGCCCATGGAGCGAGATCAGTATGAATAATGCACAGTTGCCCAAACTCTAGTTTAAGCAATTTTAAAGTTCTTGTGCCACCAATGTTGAATTTAGTTATCTCAGAAACTACTCAACATATCAAGGATTTAGATTCACGCTAGGATTTAGTTCACTGATCTGCTTTTATACGGTAATGCCATTTGTTAAAGAACATAGGTTTTTTTCTGTTAATTACACATTATTTGTTCAAACGTATGAGCTATGAATTATAAAATGATTATTAACACCATTGTAGATGCATACCAATCTGAAAGCATTACCTTTACAATGTTATACTGTTATGTTTAATGTTTCTGAGAAAATTTTCATTTTTATAAAAAATGTGGTTCTAAAAGAAATATTTTAAAAAGTAATTGTGCAGAAAGAATGTTACATATATAAACTTGCACACAAGGAAACCACATAGCCTGGAGATATATTTAAGAGTGGCACCAGTTTATGGAGGACTTTTCCTAAAGGATGAACTAAAATTTACTTAGAGATACTCTTTGGAACACATGTAAGTTCGATACCTGCGACCGCCCTTCCTGACTCATAGTTTTCTCGAGGGGTTCCCTGGGTCGCCAGGCAATTGTTTGCAGGGTTAGCTATATCCTACGAATTACCTGTCCCTCCATTTCGCTTCATTTCTCTTTTCACTGCACCTCTTCTTTTACTTCATCTTCATCCTGCTTAGGTATTTCGAATTGTAAATGTAGAGGAGAGTTTAGGCGTTGCATGACCGGGAATATGCTCTCTAAAAATTCGCACTTCGTATCATGGGCGGTATTCGAGTCCCTTAGCCGCGTGTAAGTCTGCAAGGAGAGGGACGCCAATTGTGCGAAATGCCATGCGAAAGTAAATCTGTAAACTGTTGGGAACTTGCCCTCTGCTGTCTTCTCTCCTAATTACGGCCACCCTCTTCCTCATCTTAGCATACCTCTCCTTCTCGGAGGTTATCCTGTCAGGCGCAGAGATACATACGTCCAGATACTAAGTGCAGCCTCCCTCCGAACATTGTCGTACCTGTATACCTTAAGAGTGCATGACAGATTCAGTATAATCTTTTGGAAAATAAACCATGCATAAAATACAACTTGCCAACGAGGATAACATATCGTTACACATATATCGCTTTTGTGTATTTTATGCAGATATATAATTAAAGAGGAATATCAAATTTATAAGACACAAAAACAAAAGCTAAAAGTGCCATATCTTTGCTTTATTGACAGTTTAACCTCTCGATATGGTGGTTCCTAAAATGCAATCTAAAACACGTTAAAGTGCATATGCTTACAAACTATCAGCGGCAACCTATCAGTGGGACACATTCAAAGAAGGAAGTGATTACTGCTAATGCACTTCCACAGTTTCAGAAATAAAGCACTCAATAAACATTTCTGAAAGTTTGTTTATAGAGTTTACTTCTATTTGTATGTAATATGTTGACACAGAAACATTCGGTTTCAGAAAACTCCAGCGATGAGTTCGTTTGAAAAGTTAGTGATTTCAACGGAGACGGCGAGACAGAAAGCGGCATTCGCAGCTGCTCTGGCCCAGGAATACATAAACGGAGAAAGGATAATCAACAACAAATATTCGGAATTCCTGAGGATGGCTGAGAGTAAGAACAGCACGGCCGAGGAGTATGAAGAGTGGAGTGATGAACTGGAGGAGGCGGCCTCGGAGCTGCTAGCAGAGGAGGAGAAGAGGCTAATTTTGGCAGAGAAGGTGGACAAGCACGCCAGCGACTACGCCCGTCTTTCACGGCGATCCCAGAAGGAAGCTACAGAGAGAGCATTGAACGCCACCTATCTTGAATCTAAGGCGAAAATTTCCAGAACTCTAGCATCAGATCTCTTCGCCAGTGCAAAGCTGAAACATGAACGTGCCGAGGATTTCATTGAGCGTGCCCGGGAAGAAGACGCGATCGCGATGGAACTTCAGCGCCAAGCAGCACAACTGATTAAATTAGCCGAGGAGCACAGAACCAAAGCCTCCTATACGGCAGCTAAGGCTCAGCAACTGGAGGACAGTGCTTACGAGGATGAGGTGTCCGCGGTGAAGCAGGAAAAAGAGGCTAAAATCCTAGAAAGGGAAGCTGAAGAAGCGAAGTCCAGTGACCGCGAGAGTTCGTTGAACGCGATGGAATATCTGATTCGCCGTATTGACAAGCAATGCAAGGGTAAGCGGCTTCGAGTTGGTGCTAGGAACTTACACGCTCTTGCTGAGGTATACAGCAGTGAGGCTAGCACTTTGCGTGGAATAGCGAAGCGTGACCAAAAGGAAAAGGACCTCTACAGCGAGAAGGCTGCAAGGGCAATCAAACACAAGATGCAGTACCAGAAGACTGTGCAGGATCTATTAGCTCTCTCCAGGAAGTATATGCAGGTTTTCAAGCAGAGGCTGAAGAAGAGTAACAAAGTGGCAGCTGAGAAGGGCTATCAGTACGTCGTAATGAAATCGCCGCCGTTGGAAGAAGATAACGTCAACCATGAAGGTGTGTAAACATTCTTTGTCGAACAGCCGAAATGGACGGACTTGTTCCAAAGTGATTCCTTTTAGGAGGCGTTAATCTGTGGCACACAAATGTGATATTTCTACCGATAACACGTTTATTTTTGTTTGTTCCTTATTTGTTGCTACAATGGACGCAAAGATGAACCTGTGGCCTACTTTTTAATTGTAAACTCACTAGGGGATCATGTCTAACCGATGCTCTAGATAAAGTGAGGTAGTTTTAGGTGACAATTACATCGAACATAAGCGAACGCTTGTTTACACACATCTCCTATGGTTCTGGTTCATTCTTTAACTATGCTGTCCCTTCACTGTATTGGTCCTGCATACTAGATTTAACAAGGTCTTCCGTTAGGAACGCGGCGGGCTGTCATCAAATGAAACATTCTTTATTGTTATTAGCATTAGCTGATATTTTGAAGATCTTGCTTTAGTTAAGTGATTTCATGGTCTTGTGAACTTCACAGAATTTATGTAAAACTGAAGTATAATTTGGCATAATACACGTTTTCTATTTACGACGCATTAGAGGAAATATACCTCCTCTGCCAGAAATTGTATAATATAAGCTGGTGAGCTATGTTCGTTTTTGAAGTTTAGCTAGAGGAATGAAGGATACCTACTAGCAGAGAATGAACATTTCGAGCATCTGCTGTTAAATCAGGCAAGTTACTCTGTGTGGCTTTTACTGGCAGACACGACAGTACAGTTTCCGATGGTTTCCTTGCCTATAACACGTAAAGGCCATTCACGATGTAGCCGTGTTGCTAACGGAAGATTTGGTACCAGAAATAGTGAATTTTGCAGAAATTATGTTTCAAGCTCAATAGCAGATAGAACACGTTGGTAGAACAAACAATTAGATTGGATCTTTAAATAAACAATCAGTTTTCAGGTCCATATTGAGAGTAGAATATTTTAACTACATTTTGAAACGGAACACAACCTACTAATCTTATACTACCACACCCCAAGAGTTAGAAACAGAAACCTAAAATACTAAGGAGACACCAACTCATTCCAATGCTTGTTAATCGAAAAGGATTGTATTGATCGAATCTTTGCGACTGCTGCTGCTACTATTATTGCTAATACTACTGATGATGACTATCTACTCGTAAATGATACGTTATGGATTACCCGAATAACCTAAGAAAGTCAGATATAGCTTTGTGCTTTCTAGTGACAATTCCTATTTAGTACGTTTTAAGACGTGCCATAGACACTGTCTTTTTTCTCATTGCTTATCCTTATTTCTGTTTAAAATGTCATCCACAGAAACGAATTTGTGTTTTCTGCTGCATTATAGACAGACTATTACAATAAAGGAACTTTTGACTATTTAGAGAAAGAGGGAATATCGTATCGAGCGTTGCTTTGTCCAGTGAGGCCAAATTTATAGGCTCGTGTGCATCTATAATCTATTTATATAGTTGAACTTTGGGGTGGGGTTTAGAAACTCTTACCTGTCTATAATGCACTGTTTTTCGTTTGCACTCCATCCCTTTTACGGTTGTTTTCTTTTCCCTCATTTCATTATTTGTTTGATGATACACTTTTTCTAATAAATGGGAAATCCACATAAATTATCGCATTCATTTGCTATTCTATTCAACGTATAACTATTTCTGTTGGTAAATTAATTAATTTTGCGAATAAATGATAAATAATTTGAAATTGTATTTTTTCACACTATATCGTTGTTTTGGAAAAGGGAGACCTACGTCTGCAATGTTAAAACCAGATCAAAGGAACGGTATATCCTATAAATAAGACATAATAAACAAACCTGCAAGGCTAAATCCATGTAAAAGTTGGCTGTAAAGAATAATGATAGCTAATATAGTTTGATAATGAAGAATTAGACACAGTGTCTTAACTAAATGCAGCTAAGTGCAGCTGTTTTCTGTTCATTGGTTTGGCGTTTAAAAACTAAGGTAATATACATAATTGCACATCTATCACAGGTAATGATTATATACACATTAATTGACCTGCAGTAAAAATCTTTATGCGAAGTTCGTTTTGATAAGAGCAGTATACCTATAGGTATCACCAAAGAAACTATAAATTCTATATTGACCACTATTAGGCTTTCTAACAGTGATCTTACTTTGCAGTATCCTATTCGGAACTCTCAGTTATCCGCTGGCAGTATCCTTGCCCATCTCCCTCCCTCTCCCTTTCTGCGCTGAGAAACTGTCAATAGAAAGCACACTAGCTGAGCAGTGTGGAGGGGGGGATAAACTAATTACCTCCTCAGTTATTCCGAGTTCAGTATTGATATCAGTTTTTATACCATTTTGTTTAGGCACATATTAGTTATTTTCTGTTTATTTCCATACTATCTTACAGTATATACTGAATATTTTGAAACTCTGTTCCGTTAGTTTTAGGCATTTCTTTCTGTATTGAGTCAACCTTTTTGAGAGAGTATCATGAAAGATGTATCTCATTTGCTAGTTGCTTTCACTCAGGACATTTTCAACATGTTTTCGAATATCGGTCTGGAAAGGTCTCCTTGTGAGTTGTATGTGTTGAGACTAAAAGAAGCTATTTTCTTACACGTTCAACATGGATAACGCTAAAATTATGAGCATATGATTTGAAAAAGCTGTGTTCCATTTTAAGATAATGAGCTGTACAGTCGTTAAACATATTGTACTATTACAAGCTCTTTAGTATGCTGATCATTCATAGCTGGAATATTGACCAATGTATTCCTTCTGAAAGTGTTAGTGACATAGTACAGTATTAAACTCATAATACAAAAGCATCTTGTGCCTCTTCTCCTCAGCAAGATTCACTTAATCAGGTGTATTGATCTTAACATCTAAATTGTATTTATTAAATTAATTCAAAAGGATTGTGAATTTCATTCGCCATAATTACTGAGTTCTTAAAGAGGAGATGAAATGTTCAAGATCTTCATTGGATACCTGCTAGTTCAGAAAACTGTACTTACTCAGAACCAGCATTCTGCAAGCAACCTACTTGCCGAAATATGATAGTAGGCTACGCTATAAAATATATTCAAATAAACTTGTTACTATACATATTTTTTGTACTTATTGCAATTGTAATAAATTTGAGTATGTTTGTAAACACCCTGTCACACTCCTTGTTTACTGGAAGTCTTTTGTGGGTAAATAAAGTTTTCATTCTTTTGTCCAACATTTTCCTCGAATTCCCAAAAGTTAATGTAACGCATGCTGTTATAAAAAGTTAGCAATTGGTATCATCATCCCTGTGGTCTCATCCAGGAACAAGATGTGAGGAGTTCTGCCTTGCCACTGGTGTCTTTATATGTGGAAACTGCAGTAGTTGGAGTACTCAAGCTTAGTTTATTTGTACTCAAACATAAATACTTTCTTACAGTTCCAATCACAAATTTTACAATTCTAGGTAAAAAATTTTCAGCTGCATATTTATTGGCTAATAGTGGTATTGGCTCCTTGGCCGTTTACCTCTATCCTATCCCTTATGCGACCTTGATCTAATATTCCGTTGTGTCCTCCATTTCTCTACCTCTTAACTTCGTTATCCTTCTCATCCATTTCTCTTTGATTTTGTCTGCAAACTTTCCCACCTCCTGTTATCTCCTTTCAACGTAAGCATTTTCATTGCTACTACGTAAGCCCCTTTACTATCCCAGTTCTTATCCCATATTAATTTCCTCCAGTTTTCAATTTCTTTACACTCCACTACTTAATGCTCTAAGATTATTTTATTTCGACATAAAATGCACTTCTTTGGTGAACTCCCTCTCAATATAGCTCCTGTCCTTAACCAAGCTAAACCCAACCCTCCCTTCCCTAACACATAGGTATATATATATATATATATATATATATATATGTGTGTGTGTGTGTGTGTGTGTGTGTGTGTGTGTGTGTGTGTGTGTGTGTTTCCCTTCCCCATTCTCTCTTCATTTTCAGGTATATATTTGGTGATTTATTTCTTATCAGATTTCCCCATGTCATTTGTCTGTCCATGTCCTATACTCTATTCTATATAATTGTCCAAAAACCTTTAATACAGAAAGTGACATTTGGTCAAGCACAATCGAGATCTTCTGCATGGAGATGTACAATTGAGTGGATGAAGAACTTAAGGTATTGTTCATGAACTCCAATAAAATAAAATGCAGTATATTTAAAGGTTGAAACTAGTGTAGGCTATGAAAATGATTTGTACGTTCGTGCTATTAATTTAGCCATAATTTACAGAGTTGGGTGGATGTGGTTGTAACCCCTGCCAATCAGATAATTTTAATATAAGTATCAGATGAAAGGATAAAAGCTTTTTACCAAGCTATGGGAATGTTCATTAGTTAAAAGGGACAGTAGTCAATTAAATGGAAATCTGTCATGGTAGAGGCAGTTATTCGCCTCGCTCAAATGGTAATTACTTAGCATATTCCGGCTTATGTATTTGATTACTGGCAAATGGAAGCCTTTGTGAAGTTAGGAACAAAATACTGTGTTTTAATTGCGGAAATTCTATCCGTGTGTGTCTGTGTGTGTGTGTGTGTGTGTGTGTGTGTGTGTGTGTGTGTGTCCGCAATAAATTATAAAATTATAGGGGACAAATCTTCCCCTACTATAAGAAATTTTAGCTAATTTTTTCTGCAGCTTGGAATAATACAAAGCAACTGAGACCAGCACCATGCAGATAGGCTCCACTACACTTTAAAGTGATTTTCGGTCTCCCAAATAAACTGGCAAAATACGCATTCTCAATACAAGAAAGGGCGTTAATTTGGCGCTACGGATGCATAAATGGCAATAGCTCGCCTCTGTAGCGGAGATGGTAGCGCGTCTGCCTCACGTTCAAGAGATTCCGAGTTTGTATCTCGGTCAGGGTGAGTTATCTGGATAAGGTTTCTCCAGGGGTTTCCCTTATCCTTAAAGACGAATGTCAGATAGCTCTAAGCTCCAAGGACCCCGAACTCATTTGAGCACCATTTCACCAATTTCATTCACCGTCCGATATGACTTAACGTTGGAGGACGTAAATTACAAAAAAAAAAAAAAAAAAAAAAAAATCATTTCTTGATGTGAATTGATTGCCAGGGAATCACGATTCTTTTAAAGGACAAATATAAGCAGCAAGAAGTCAGCCATGTTCTAAGATCTCCACGGATTAAGAGTAGACAGCACAGCACCGATATCAACAGTGGATCTCAAGAGAAAACTAGCAGAATGAGAAAGAAAATAGAGGAGATTTTGAAACACTGTTTCATTCAACGTGGAGTCAATATGTCTGTCATCTGTGATTTGTTTAATTTCATAGGCTGAAGTGACATGCTCATTGGTGCAATATAAAACAAACTATGCATGCCGAATATGTTATAATCCTGCTTCTCAAAAGGTTACCATGGATTTATCTTTGGTAATAGATACCTTTCAGATAACGCACTCCATACTCTACGTGGAGTGAACCCCTATCTGTCATTTGTGATTCCTGCGAATTCCATTGGCTGATGGTGCTTAACACAGATCCGAGAACTGCGGCAGGAATAATGAGCGCGTTATATGAGAGGTTTCTATTAACAAATCATGGTAACTCTTTGAGAAGAAGGATCACAGTTATGCTGGCATAGGAATTCTTAAGCAGATATATTCAAGTTATCCACATTCAAACTAAATGCAGCAGAAACCCAGAAACTAAGTGCCACTGACAGGCAGGTAAAAACTAGCCGGAATATTGTGTGCAAACGCCAAAACACAGCACCGCCGTTCGGAGGTGGTTTGTTATTTGCTACCTCCCTGTCTGTAGTCTAGTGATAATTCAACTTCATTCCTCTCCGTGATTGCTTGGACATTAATAGGCACAGTAATTATACTTTATAGTATAGTGAAATTAATAGAGCCCGGATTTCTAAGCGAAATGCTTATAAGTGTTTTTTTTGCTGAAATACGGGATTTGCTTAATTATTTTATGATTTTTAATTAAAATTGCTTATTTTATACAAATCATGTAAATTTCACTCCTAGCCATCATTTTATCATTCAGATGTTTTACATCGTCTCGCTGAAACAGTTAGGGCCCAATATAATGACGTAGATCTTGTTGTCTCTAGCGTAAGGAAAGTGTTTGTACTGTCACCGATTAGAGTTAAAAATGTTCATGAAGTCCTTCCAAATTTGTCTTCACCTCCTCAGTCAGTTTTAACTCGATGGGGTTCTTGGTTAAAGGCTGCGTCATACTGCGCAGAACATTTCAGTGAAGTAAAAACAATGTCGTACTTCTTACATGCAGAAGATATAAACAGCATTGCCACTGCACAGGAAAGTTTTGATAATACTAGCATCCAATATAAGATAGATTACATCCACAACCGTTTATACAAAATAGGTGGAAGCTCGAAATAATACCTTGGAGCATTCACTTTCTTTGATTTATGAAATTTCAGTACCATTATCATCAGAGACTCGCCGTATTGTTAAACCTGCCTCTGAGAAACTCAGTAAGGTAGTAACGAAAAACCCTGGTTACGAAATATTGCGTAAAATTTCGAAAAAGCTTTCTGGTACAGAAACGTATATCAAATAGAAATTCACTCAAGAATAACTGTGGTGCTTTTCACATGTTCCAATAACGTCATGCGACGCCGAGACAAATGCAGGCGCTTCACACAAAAAAATCTTAAGATAACCTCCCTCGTGTACTGTAACAAACTTACGTAAGGTAAGAATTCTACGATACACTATCTTTATGGTTAGTTGTTTTTTATTTTTATTTGCTTATTTTGGTGCTTATTTGTTTCGTATTTTCAGCATGCTTATTTCAGCATGTGATTGTGCTTAGAAATCCGGGCTCTAGAAATTAATTTTTACTGTTTTTAGATGCCACACTGATGGTGACAATGTTGAATTAATCTTCTCTAAAAATGTTGGTATTACCGCGCGCTTTTTAACTTGCAAGCTATTGATGTGCTTTTTATCGAGCATATAAAAATAAATGGCTTTTTTCGTAATCGTTTGTTGTCAACTTTGCTCTTTTTGTTAAGCTGTCGGGACTAACCTGTTACTCCAAACTTCATAAGGATGAAAAGAAGTTTCCATTCTGTACAAAGCCATAGAATATATAACCGTCTCTGTTACGGATCGTATTCATCAAGCGGGAAAATACTGTGCACGTTATACCTTAAATTGATAAGAATTCATTTACATACTAACAAGCAACACAGGACCCGAAACGACTGTCACAACACTGCCACGCTTACTTTTGCTCTATGTAAAATATATTGATTTCTTGTTCCACTCGACAACAGAGAAAAGTTCAACCGTCTTCGCCAACCCAAAGCCAAACCTGTGGTATGTAAACAAACATTCAAAAGCTATTCAACAGACAACTTTCTACAGATTAATGTAATATTCCTCAAAGTGGTAACTTTTGCTGCTATACCTACCATGCTACCTGTGAAAGACATGAATGCTAATGGAGAAGCCGAATTATTTCACTCATATTCAAATGCAAAATGAAATACGAACAGAATCTGAAGTATTTAACGTAGAGTCTCCGAAACCAATGAAATATCATCTAAAAGAGGAAAGCTGTTAAGAATCTCAATGCAGAAATTAACCTTTTAATCCGTTTTACGGATAAAGAAACTGCAATCATGGTATTAAACAACTCACACAATATATCACATGAGGTGCGATAAAAAATAACGGAAATTCTTTAATTTCACTGGCTTTATAAATCGATATTCAAAACCCTTTTATATCGTTGGTACAAATTTTCCTGACGTATATTTTGTATTTATCCACCACCATAAAGGGGAAAAAACACACACGCATCATTACGATATACTTTTGTTACTGGAAAGTACATATTTTACTGTTAGACGTAAATAATCTCTGCAAAGAGTAGAATTATCTCTGTGAGAGTCAATAAAGCAGGCCAAACAGAAGAATAAAGTTACAATTTTCGAGCCAAAAACACATTATTCTTCAGCAATGTCTACTCTAATATAGTGTCAAAGACATTATATTATAGATCGTATATGGCTAGTCCGATGTTCAATTTTTCTTTAGTTATCTGAAAAAACAAGAAGCAAATCTTGGTTACACTTTTTGAACTGCACCATTTCTTAAAACATATATATATATATTGTTTGTCATAAATTGCAGATGAATTTTGTGGCAGCAAACTAAGATTAGCAATTCCAGCTTCTTCTCGAATTTCTTCAGATATAAAACTTTCGTCGGCTAAATAACTCATTTTGACATACAGTTATGATTCGGAAGCAATTACAGGCATGCTTAGAAATTCCAATAAATGAATGATTCCGTTTCAGTGAACTTAGATAAAGAAAAGTTACTTAGGACATAAAACGTTTATGTGTCACACGTGCCGATGATCCACATTCCGCCGTAATGTAAGTCTGATGCTATTTCAAAATATTGGACTACAGCTTCATTTCGAGTAATCCGAAAGACATAATAAAGCACATTATGGAGGAATTAGATTCTTCTGACATGCTAGACACCTTAGCTACTCCTACGACGCCTACTTTTAACATGTATCTACACAAGAGGTGTTGAGGCTGGCCCCTTAGCTCATCGGTAGAGCACTAGGGGTTCCGGGTTCGATTCCCGTCTGGCGATGGGGGATTTTTCTCTGACAAAGACGATTCCCCATCTTCCCCAGAGTCTGGAAGTATGAATGTGTGCGTGATCTAATGATACAACCCAACGATTACGAGTTAACACCTTCGATATGTCCCAAGGGAGAACGGCCGCCAATATGACCACTGCAGTTAAAGGCGATAAATGGAAAGAAAGAGGTATTGTCTTAATTTAAAGGTACTTTCCTTACAGAGGTCTCTAAACTTTATAAGACTGACGAGTTATATTTTTAATGGGACGAAGCGTTATTTCCTATGTGGCCTAGCTATGGGAAATATACTAGGGATGTTCTGGTTATAAGGAATGCTGATAAATCACTTTTACACTAAATATTGTAAAAGTTTTATAATGAAAAAGAAAGAAAAAAAGGGGAAAATAGAAATACTCGTAATTAAAATTGGAGAATGGAGCTAAACATGTTTCTGCGGGTCGATACCTTAACTATGAGATACGGCATCTTATAGCAGCCATGTTAGAATTGTAGCGGCTCGTGTCTAAGGTAAGCAGCATCAGACATGGTTACCCCTTAAACGGCTGACCAACCTGGAGGCAACAGCAGCCCACACTATTAGCAATAAAAGAATCAAATAACCGCCCTGAATCAGTAGTAGTTGCCCATGGCGTAAGAGCCCGCAAGTAAGCCTGAACCTGTTTCCCGACTGCCGGCCTCACGCCCACATACGGAAGGCTGAGTGGCTGATCATTCAACCGATACGGGGAGGAGATTTGGTCAGTATCTCGGCTCTCCCAGCCGGAAAGTTGGTATTCTTGATTGGGTTTTCTACCTATTGCAGCTCTTCAAATACTTCATGATGTTCAGTGAGCACTGGTCCTTTACTCGTGACTTAAGGACTTAAAATCCGTACCCCGCTAGAGTCGAATCGAAGACTGGCGCATTCTGTCACAGGGAATCGAAGCACAGTGCTGCAGCCCCCTGCACTATGACACCTTGTATCAGTAATACAATAAATTAACCAGCAGGAACAATTAAAGGGCATAGCAAGAAACAGGTTCAGCGTGTTTGCATAGGTTAATGCGTTATCAAGTACTTAGCAACTAAACTGCCAAAAATCTAGAGGAGTGTATTCATTAAAACTTTTACGTGTCTGCAGTATTTTTATTGCAGTTGCTTATTTGAAAGCGCTTCATTACGTTGAATTCTGCTTTGTGTATCTAATCTGTTTAAGAAACCAATTCTATCGAAATTATCTCTGAACAAAAGATCGCCATTTCGAAAATACAAAAATATAAAACCCAACCCTCTAGAAGTTACGCCAGTGCTCCACGGAATGAGGTCTTCCCTACAAAAGAACGAGCCATCGTTCTGGATTCTGTAGATGGGCTTGCCCTAAAGGAATATACATACGCTATTACGAAGAGGGTAAAAAGGAAAATGAAAAAAAAAAAAAAAAAAAAAAAAAACCGTCCAGTTTGTGTTTAGAATCTCCAGAAACCATATCTGCCTCTATCTAGAAACAAGAATATGCTGCAGCAACCAATTGATAGAAAAACCAGATGTTTTTATAAATAGGACCAATTTTACAAAATGTCAAAAATTTATCAGATGTGTGTCTCACAATTCCTCATGACATACTGGTGAGTGATTATAAACATTCATTTGGGGCACGTTATAAGGTTTCTCAGAGCAGGATTATCAGAGGCAGGACTTACTAATATTCTTAATTTTAAATCAGAGGTTTATATTCAACTAGACGAACTGGGAAAAATTCAAGAATCCATGCACCGAATATGAAGGTACGACTTACAACATACATTTTTGCTGCATATATAATGAACCAGCTCAAGTAGCAAAATACTGTAAACATGAAGATGAACAAACATCTTAGTTTCTTAGTCTAGAAACTTAATCAAGTTTATCTGCTACTCGGTACCCTCCGTTAAAGACAATTAGTACAGTATCGGTGGTACATGCACACCGAAACAAACCAAACGTCTACTCTCCACTTCTTCAAGTTAGAGCATTACTTTATAAATAATTAATTCCATGAAAATCAGTTAATAATACAAACACTTCCATGCCTAGCAGTTGTAAATCACAATAAAACAAGAGAAGCCTAAAGCGGATCCTCTGCTCTAAAATAGATCAACAAGGATCTCGATTTTCAAATTACTCCCCTAAAAAGGAGCTTGTCCGACTCTCAGAACTGGTAACCGTTAGAATATCCATGTGCAAATCAAAGGTCCTCCTGGAAGAACTAAAGGCAATTCCAGTTATCTAGCTGTTGTGACGGAGTAGTTAGAAAATACAGATTTTCAGCCCCTCAGTGGTCTTCTAAATGCGCATTATTGTTTGTTAAATGTCGAAAACATAAAATGATGTATTTCAGCCCTAAAACAAAATCACGGTCATTTACGGAAGATGTTTACATTTCCTCTTGCAAACGGTTGGCAATAATTAGTACTTTATCGACAAGTTGCTCATTAAGTCTATTAGTTCAATGGAACATAAATGTCAATAAACAAAAAAAAAAAAAAAAAAGAAAAAAGAATTTGTTCAAGTAAGGTGTGCAGAATGTACACCAGAGTAATATAGTTAAAAGACAACAACCTTAAAGTAAATTATTAATCTTCTATGACAGACTACTCAGTTTATACACACAGCAGATCCTCGACAGACCACACGAGCGGGTTATAATCATTTGTGTTAAATTAAAAAAGTATTTTAACTGGTACTTATGAAAAATGGGCCATTGAGAGCTTGTAACATACGAGTATATCCTCCTAATTCATACCCACTTACGTTCATGAAATGATGTGTTTAATCTATGAGCTGCCCAAAACATTTCTCGTAGTATGGTAGTTTATTAGTCACCACTTCATTTAGGGGTCATACAAATTAGATGCAAGGGTCAGAATAGTTATATATGGTGTTAATTTACTAAATATAGTGCTGCAACATGGGACACCCAACACTTTTAATAACACTTCAAACCCGTTGAATGCAATCGATTATTATTTGTAATTCAGCTGCAGGACGGAAATTTGAATGGCTTGTATCAATGAAACTGTTTGGAAATGATAATTTCCCAGTTGTCATTTAAAATCAATATAAGCATGTAATTAGAGCTGCAGAACATATCATAACCTACCAGCTAATTTAAATTTGAGTGCAGGATATCGTATCCAAAGATCCATTGATCAGACCGTCTTTAATATAACTACAATTATATTTGATGCAGTACAACAATCTATTGCTTAAACTACAGGCAACGAAAAACATTCCTGGACAATACCGTTTATCACAAACGTTTTTAGCCTTTTTCACACTGGAAACGAAAGTGTACTGATCGGAATAAGCAACGATATAAGAGTTTAGAACGAAAGTGCACTGGACGTTTACTCGTATAGACAGCCGATTTCCATCATTCATGAGGTACATTTCAGCATAATCGTCTGGAATATCTACTTCGGAAACTTGGAACAAAATCAGATTAATTAATGGACAAAGAAGACTAAAGCCGTGGCCTTCTTTGTTACATCTTACCATTAACATCATCACAAAATCTAAAAGTTACCGCTAATGCCGTATCATCCAGTTTTTCTGAGAACTTCATCAATGTAAATTCCCTTCTGAGTTTATTAGACACAAGAATGCCGTAAGTATAACCACTGAACACAACCTACAATCCATTGCAGAATCTAGCTCATCTTCAAACTGATCAATAGAAACTTCGGAAGTTCCAAATACCAAGAATTCTTGGACCTTTGTCTGATCTATATTTTTCTGAACCAACCATCTAAATTACACAATCACGAAGCTGTTTAACGACATTTCAGTATATAAGTATCTGTTATCCTGACTTATATGCCAAAGATTACATGAATCTAATGAATTATCACCCTCCCCCCCCTCTCTCTCTCTCTCTCTCTCTGTCTGTCTCTTAGCTGCGCAATGTGTAAACTAGGGGCGGTTCTTCCTTGATGAGTTTGAATTGCCGAGTCACCTACTTGTTTTTGAATAACTTGCATGGTTATGTTTTATGTTATAGCATTTAACTTTCCTTTATAAAAGTTCTCCAAGTTTATTTTGTAATGGAACTGCTCTGTTGCCGCTCGCGTGTCGATAATGCAGTTAGCTTACCTGCCGACTAGTGATTCATTATTAAAAGGCCAATAGGTGACGTAACACTTGCGGCGAGTGAGGAGCGGATGGTGGGGCAGAATGCATTGCTGGTTACCATGGCTACGGACTTGATTCACAGAAGCCGAATAGTCCGCACCAACTCGTGTTGCCAACACAATACAGGACCTTCTTCCTATTTTTTCGTTTATTTGAAAAGAAATTTGTTGGTAAAAGTAGTAACCCGCTTGAAGCGAGCCCCGCTCATCATGTGCTACTGTTTATTATCAGTTTGCATCCTGTGTAAAAACATAATTCTTATGTGATCAGTGATTATTGTCTGATATGTGAAGTGTTTAATTTTTTCATATTTAAAGGATTTACAATAAATCCAACACACAACTGGGTGTGTTTCCAAACACCCTCTTCTTTATGGAAAAATGATGACAAACGCGACGTGGTAAATGACGGTAGGCTAACCCCAGTGCTCTATTTAGAAGAACTTTGCGGCGGAGGATCTTCAAAATACATTAGGAAATTTAAGACTCTTTGGTATGGGGAACATAATTATGTGAGATTGAAGGATCTGAGAAAAACACTAACAAAATTGTAGAAGCTCTTCGTTAAATCTCACGTCTACATATGTAAAATACAATGATAACATTAAGCTTAACAGGCTTTACATGCAATATACCATTATGGAAGTAGACAAGAAATGACATTTCGTGGACATAATGAAAGCAAGGACTCCTTAAATAAAGGTAATTTTAAGGAACTTTGGGATTCATATACAGAGGGAAGCCCCATCGAAATTCAAAACCACTATTTTAGTATAAAATCCGTGTTTGCGATGCTAGGTTAGCCAATTTTCCGAGTCACCTAATTAATTCGCCCAAAGCCACGCCTGGCGTAAACTAATTTTACTTATTTAACTATAGAATGAAACACCTCCAATTCCAGTTCTATATGTTACTGCCATTCTTATTGTCATAAGTGAAGTGAGTGAAATAGATCTCAAGCCAGCTGAAATCAGTATATTTGACAATAGATCACAATAATATTCTGTGGGAAATAAACAAGCACAACACGGAAAATACTATAAAGGGCATGAGAACCACATATCAATGAATTAAGAGCGAAATGTCTACGCAGACTCAAAGTCGTAAGTTAATAAGTCTATGATTATATCCATACATAATGCTTTAATTTAATTAAAGCGGACGTGGGAGCCGTCGTTTACGATTCAGCCAAGAACCACTATCGCATTTATTTAAATCCCATTTATATTGCAGCTTTGTGAATTGCCAATGGACCGTAGAGAACGAGATCCATTTTTAGCCTCCTTCCACAGGCAACTTGTATGTTAGAAGACGAAAACGTACACATGCTTTAGGAGACTTCCATGCAATCATTTATACGTAACTCTTCTCATTCCTGAAAAACAAATAACTGAAACTGTTCTAAAATACTTGTAACTACATAGATTTGTAAATTCAGGAAGATTGACACCTATATTTTGGCTTCCTCTTGATTCCAAATCGCATAAAGGCATCGTAAATTAGTATCACGCAAGAAAACAAAAATGTTTGTCCGTCGGTTATTCGAAGAAAAGTACCTGTATGGCTTCACCGGAAAGAATCAACCACATACATTTAGGACCGCCTTCTTCATCTGTGTGCAAACGGTTCACACACGACGGGTACACCGATATTGCATTGCTGTATTTCCACTGAAAAATCGGAATCCATTTTTTGGGGGGGTGGAATGCTACATTTTACCTACCTACTCTAAGTACATAGTAGGGAAAGTAAAAATGGGTATAGGTGGATATGCACAAGTTAAATACAATTTTTATCAACCATTTCCAGTCTAAAAGAGGGATTGTTGACACAAATAAGGACTGTAACATAAGTGGCAAACATTCTAAGACCTTTTCGGCTGTTTACACTGCTCATGTCTATTAACACGGATTACACACGCTAATTCACACCCGGGAACTGGCACCCGTTGGTCGGAATAGAACCAAGTTCCCTCAGGCCAATAACCTGTGTTTAATTGGAATTGCCCTGTTGCTTTCTGCGACTGTTTTAACGCAACAAAGGATATGTGCTTACATGAAAGACGGGACAGTTGGGTCACCTGGTATAATATTTATAGTAATATGGAGAGTATATTGTGGGAATTCATTGCAATTGGGAAGTTACTCACGGGAAAAGCATTCATATATATACGACAATGTTATTTTTGTTAATATATATGGTCCATCGGACACAAATAAGCACAAGGTAAAGAATCTGTCCCTTTCGGTATGATCTTACTTAACTGTTGCGTAAATTACCACAAGTTTTATTTTTGCTGGAAGTTTTTATTCTGCATTGCGAGCAGCAGATCCCTTTTGGGATTCTGTTTTGGTAATTTATTAAACTATCTAATAACTTCAATGTAAATGCACTTTACCCATTTTACTGGAAACTCTTCTGCCAGATTGGACCACTAGGAATTTCATTAACCTTAAATTAACAAACATGTGCAATTGACCCTGTAACTTTTAGTGAGTTTAAGGCGATACTTCTACACGTGACCTAAAATTTGTTATGGACTCCCCTTCAGAGGCTGAAGGTCATATTCTTTATCCAGTTGGAAGCAACATTTATTGGAAACTGGCATTGAAATCTTTCTTCAGTCGTACACAACGTGCACGTGTCTAATTAAGCTGAACTTTTAATTATTTTTAAGCGGTATTCCTATGCCAAAGGCATAGAATAATGATCTTCTTTACCTTATCCCAGTATACCACTTAAAGGTCGCGTCTGAGGAACCGAAACTTTGAATCCGATAGAGGATGGGTGATCAGCCCGATGCTTGGTGTGAGGGTGAGAGACGTGGATGATACTTGTAGAAAGGGGCTGAGATGAATGATAGGAAAGGTGAAGATGGAGCAATTGGTGATATGATGGCGGGGGAATCCGGAGGAAACCCTCCCCAGTTGTAAACCACAAATCTCAGTTTGCGATCGCCTGGGATCGAACCGTGGCCACCTCTGTAAGAGTCGAGTCGACCACGGCGCGACTACAAGGATGATGATCATTTAATAATATGTATTTTCGATGATAGGTGGATGAATTGTTAACTGAAAATCAGCAGCATCAAGAGGCGTTCAAATTGAAAGCTGACATTCTCGTTATTTGCCATAAAAGATGAAAAGGATCAAAGTTAGGAGTGGAGATCTGCAGATAGCCGCAAATGAAAGGGCAATTTTGTATCATCTGCTGAAATTGCATAAGAGGAACAGTGGAACTACTCAGTACGGATGGATATGTGAGGATCCTCAGCACAAAATTAGTAATGCCTTCTTCCGTCACTGGTGTATTATTCAGTGCACCGGATGGGGAAGAGGTTTGTTCTATCGAGGGAACATGAGTCTTGAATCTCCGCCCCGAGTCAACTTAAAGAGAACTTAAAACAGTCCATTACCAAGGAAGAGTTTGAAACATTTAAGAGTGGGATGTCTAAAACGTCAATGTGTAATGGCATTCTTTATAATCTTTTATAATGTTGGAAATAATCATTTCTTTCACACTAGCCGTGTGTAGGCTAAGGTTTGACATTACTCATTCAAATTTTATAATGTGATTGGAAATGATTTAGTGAAAATCGTTAACTGTACGTTACAATCTAAACAATTGTGTGTATCACAACGGACGGTGGTTAATAAGGAAGCTACATGGCAGAGCATCAAGTTACTAATTGCATATCACTTAACTATGAAATTGCTAGCATAGGCTAATAGAGTAATTCATT
The DNA here is from genome assembly GCA_030765055.1 of Mantis religiosa. Lineage (NCBI taxonomy): Eukaryota > Metazoa > Arthropoda > Insecta > Mantodea > Mantidae > Mantis > Mantis religiosa. Next base: position 237,120,856 of record CM060948.1, on the reverse strand, counting down.
GCACCCACATGTGGTCCATTTGATCCCTCTGTTATTACACTATGTATTATGTAGATGGTGTGGTTATATTATAAAAATGGTTACTGTATCACTCAATTTTAAGAATTATTTTGAAAGTATAATCAATTTATGTATTAGATGTTGAAATGGCATGAGTTCAGCAATACAGGTAAATATTTTATTTACCTTACAAACAACTGAATTTCTGACTGCAAGTATATCTACTAATTAAACTCATAGTTAAAGAAGATCGTTTTTTGTTTGCTTTATTTATGAATCCCCTATTAAAGAATGCATGGGAGTGTACATAGAGGATGTGATTATGCAGTTTGAAATTCGTCGATGATGGCATTGATGATTTCAGTGTTATACGTAGATGCCTGGGGAAATTGGCACACCGTTTCGAATGTTTCAAGTATGGCACACATTTTTGAGGAATTTGGCAACATGTTCTGGATTAACTATTCATGAAAATAATTTCTGCATATTACCACTGGGCCCTTGGAGAATACAACTGAATTACAATTTCTGAATATTCTGCTTCGGTTTAAACTTGTGGCCATAACTTGTATCTCACATATATCCGAAATGTTGTGTGAGAAGTGCAACTCAGTTGTCCAGAAAAACCATGTTTAGCTGTATATATATACTCCGAGAACTCTGTTAATACGTACAATACATATTTATGTGCTCTCCAAACTGGTATTTATCATGAATGTGTTCTTCTTACGAAACAAACCGCCTACAGATTACTTCTGCTTTTAGTTGGTATATTTTGCAGGGATGCATATTCCAGATGCCTGCGACAGTCCTTTATCCTAAACTCCAAGAGGGTATTATTGGATTCAGTTCAACAGAGATAAAATACGGAGCGTATTTTGTCAATTTCAATTAGTTTAGCGTATATGTGACCCCATATTCTCCAGTAAATAATTACCACATTGGGTTGATCCTGTGGAGTTAGACTTTCCATTAGACGTTAGAACAACATTAAATTAGGCGCTTTTATGTCTATGAACGAAATTATCTTCCTCCAAAACAAAGCTGAACATCGAAGGCAAGTGCTCATCAAATCATGTTTACCTGTCCGTCACATTTTTACCTATGCAGTTCCAGTCTGGGGTGGCACCAGCAAAACTAATCTCCGCCGACGCAGGAACTGCAAAAAAGGGTGCTCCGTACAGCTACAAATGCTCCATGGTTCGTCAGAGATCAACAACTTCACCACGAATTTGGTCTTCTACCCGTTCACCAGTACATCAGCCGGCTGGCACGAACTTTCTTTTACCATCTCCAGTAGGTCCCTGGAGCTGTTACCTACAATCTCGGCATTCGCAATCGCCAAACAACTCGCCATAAGCGCAGACTACCACAAAATATCCAACTGATTGACCTCTCCAGCACAGATGAACCAAACGAGTGATTAGTACTATCAGACTTATTTACTTATAGAGGAACCGTTCACGTCTATCTCAATTGTTATGTGTTCTGTTACTATGTTTCTCTATAGCAAACATCTGTAAAACATACTTGCTAATCGATGCATAATAAATTAAAAAAAAGTGTTTCTCTGTAAAGCTCCTGAGATGAAAGAAAGGAAGGTTTGCATAAGGCGTTTGCTGTTCTGATTTACTCCCTATCTCCTTGAAACATTTTCCAGAAAAATCTCCGATTTTTATTGCATCAAGTGGTGCATTACATCCTGCCTAACGGCAGTAAATTGCATAAAATCCCCTTCAGTAATTTCAATATGTGCGTGAGTTGCAGCATCAACATAAGAATATCCTAGTCAGCAGCACATAAGATTATCTGAAGAAGCTGCGGATGCATCGTCAACAATGGTGTGCATCGAACATTTTTCTTTGACCTAACTTCATATTAACGCCGACCTCCACGCGTAAGTTTTGTATTTGGTACACTGACCTCCCTCTTCTGAAGAGCGGCTATTGTATACAACACGATGAAAAGTGCATCTATACTGCAGCGATTTGTGCAAAACAGTACACGGTTAGGTATATCTCTGCCAATGTACAAATTGTTAGACACACACACATACATACATTCACACATTCTATATATCTCTATGTATCTACTTCAGTGCGCTAGTTGGTTTTTGTTTTCTTATGACAGTTTTCGCTCAAGCAATCACAGAGTTTACCAACTATTTCTTTTTCTGTACCGTCTGCTGCGCCACAAACAACGTTCGTAGATATTCGTAGATGACCTCGTTCCTGATAGTGTGCTGTCATTAGCCTTGCAGAAAACTCTCTCTGCTTTCCCAAAGCAACAACCTGTCCCTCGATCTCTTGGAAAATAAACATATATGACTTTTGTGTGCCACGCGTACTTGGAGCTACTAATCAGCCTGAAAACATACTACTATTAACTAGAATTATTTGTTTGCAAATGAATCTAATAGTGACGTAACAATATTCGTTACATGGTCGTGCATTACCAATAAAATATCTCTATTTATTTCACTCTTGTTTTATGTGAGCCAGTGATCACAGATAGTTGTATCCGTTAATTGACTTACAGCTCCTTTGTAAATTTTACTGGCAAAACTAGAGCCTTTTTTCGAAGTTATTGGGAATACGTATTTAGAAAAGAAAAAAAACTACCTTGATTGCATTTTCTTGCTGAATATGAATTAGCGCTATAATGTTTTACAGCACAATTTAGCTATCAAACATAAAGTCACAATCACACCTGCCATCGCCAGAGCCTTCCTATCAGATCCTCATTAACCGAAGAAAGCTTTACTTTCAGTACATGACATCTAAAGCTTTCGGCTAAAAATAATAATGCCTCATTCATAGACTTCCTATAACGCGATTGTTAATCGGTCTCATTTAAACAGCAAAACTTTCCACTACATGATTACAATGTCCAAAAGGGTACCAAAACTAAGCTTTGGCATCACACTTACTGAGGTGGAGAACCTGCATGCCACTAATGACCTAACCCAACTGAGAATGACCTGAGAACTGCACTAATATCGTAGAGCAGTTCGATAGAGTTGTTCTACCCGAACCCAATGTGGCGTTCTGGCGGGTAACCAATACATGGCACGCCCAGCTCCTGACGGCATAAACAACAAATACAAGAGCTAGGTATTTTAAAGCAGGTAGGGCCGGGCATCCTTCTCCCAAAGTATCCAACTCTCCCCTTCTCGTTTTGCTATTTGCAACGTACAAACCGTCTTCCAACCCAGCGATGGAAAAGTGGGCTGTTTGCTCTTTTATATTTTGTAGCTATCAAAGATGTGCAATGCACTGTGTGAATTTACGACCAAATCGTTTCCCCCAGTTGGTGGCTGCCATAAACAAAGCATGCTAAACAACAAAAGGATATAAGTAAATAACTGAAGTTCTAAATAATATAAATCATAGTTAAAAAGTTGAAATGGCGTAAAATACTCTATGTAGGCAGTTATAATCTACTTATATACATTTAAATGGCCGTCATTTGAAACAAACATTTTATGTGTAAGGATAAATGAATGTACATACTATACAAATGGTTTTTAATATAGATGGTTACCTTTTAATAATAGTGGGGACTTCTCCTTTAATATCTATGCTATATTTGCCACAAAATGCTACAAAACGCATTAAATAGATTCCGGCTGCAATTAGCAAGCCAAACATCAACTGAAGCTAGATGATTTTCTCGTGTAACTTTTCTAACCATTAAAAAAAAAACACTTCCTAAAAAGTTTGACGTTCTGTCTGTTTCATGTTAATTGAGATAAACATTTCTAGAAGTGATTTTATTACGTATTTCCTTGAGTGTATACTAGTAATAGACGACGGAGTACGCTTAAACGATACTCAAATCTTTTAAGAGTTGGTCAGTATCTGGTGGCTTGGAAATTCTTACACCTTTGCATATAAGAAAATCGGATGACTTGCAATTTGGAAAGGTTTAAGTAATTAATAATTGCAAGCAACACTAAGTCCGCCTCTGTAGCGTAGATGGTAGTGTGTCTGTCTTACGTTCAAGAAGTCCGAGTTCAAACCTCTGTCAGGGTGAGTTACCTGAATAATATTTTTTCGGGGTTTCACCTTATCCTGAAAGATAAATGTTTAGTAACTCTAAGCTCTATGGACCCCAGGCTCATTTGAAGGTCATTCCACCCTTTGCATTGTTCGTCCCATATGACTTAACGTTTGAGGACGTAAATTAAAAAGAGCAATATCCCTAAAACGGTTATACCCAGAAAAACTATGTTATATGATGTACATTGTGTCTTTGAATGAAAACGGTATACAATTTTTGATGTAGTAAGATTTTGTCTCTCTTACGATGTACCAGTTATATAACATTCTTCTAACATTAGGATGACTCTCAGAAATGTCAAAATATGCATTTAATTTGTCATGAAAATATTCTAAACATGCAGTTTAATCAAAATCCTTAGAAAATGTTGAAAATGTTTCCGAGTAAAGCGTAGTCTAGGGTAAGGGATATTCTTGAATGTCTTTCTGTCGTATTCTTTGGAAGACGCTACTTAACTGACTATTCGTTTTGTAGCTATACAGTTCACACACACACGCAAATACACAAATACAAGGACGATTTTCTAAAGTGACTTTTTGTTCAGAGAATCTCAAAAGTTGTACTTCCGGTGAAATCACGATATCAGATTTTTGGGTGGACGGCAATACCTACTATACCTATTCGGAACATAAATTCCTTTTTCCCCTTTAGAAATGGGCAATATTACTACCCATATTATAATATGGTTTCCAATTGCTAGGGCTTATTTGATTTAAAGGTATTTTACTCACATTAAAAATAAATCATTCTTTTTTTTCTCTTCAAATAAATATGAAATACGTGAATATTATGTTTCCAAACAACAAAACAAATAGAAGCAGGAAGTAACTAAATATCGCGTGCAAACCTTCTGCTGATATTCTGACCTTCTAGGTGGCCTGGATATGAAATGCCTTGTCAAATGTTTACGAGATGATATTTTCTACCCAAGTATCCTGTAATTGAATCTCACAAAATCTCTTCAGTCTTTCGTTATCTTGCAGGCCAAATTAACTCCAAAACTTTCTTCAACTCTGCCCACGCATTTTCAATAGGATTTAAATGTAATGAGGAACGAGTTCAATTAGTTATATTGTATTTGTGGCAACCGGTTTGAAACCTCTGACCTATGTGCATAGGGCGGTTATCATGCTGAAACTTAATCTTCCCTCGGGATACAAAAACTTACAGAAGGAGCCATTATGTTTTAAATGATGTCGTTGTGTGCCATCAAACTACTACAAGACACATAGACCAGTTCCTGACATCCAACTCCAGCACATACAAATACACAACATTGTTGTATTTGTGACACGTAGTTTGCATCATAACATTTAACTTTATTGCAGTAGACAACTACTTTCTCCTATTTGTCGATGAAAATTTTACTTTGTGAATTGCAACGCTTTTCCAGTTATAGTTAACATTTTCTTTGCTAACTGCGATGTAACGTAATCTGTGATCGTCTATAAGATCCTTCTTAGCTGCTGATCTAACAAAGAGCGCTACTGTGGTACAACGACACAGGGCTGTGCAGTTTGACAAAGAGAAATTGGACTTGCTTCTAGTTCTAGGCACGCTCTGGAAGGAGTTGCTGTCTGTCTCTTCTAGAAGTGCAGTATCTGCTGAGGAATGGACAAAAGTTATCGAACCGAACCAGGTCGACGATGACCAGTAACTTCCCTAAATAACTGTATGCTCCTCATAGCCACAAATATAGCAACTTAAAGTGTTCTTGCAACCGAGACACAAAATATCCAGCAACGTTCACTAACGTGAGGAGAGATTCCCTTATAGCTTAGTCTTTGTGTGCATTGAGCCTTAGCAAATGTGAACATGACTGCTAACATATGAAGAACTGCAGGCTATGACGTCTCCATGCATGTGTCAGTGCCATTCATAACTGACTAATTAACACATTTTCTTTTTAATTTTTCTTTATGCTACGCCCTCCAACGTTAAGTCATATCTCACGATGAATGAAATAGGTGAAATGATGCTCAAAATAGCCCGGGGTAAATAGAGCTTAGAGTTACCAGTCATTCATCTATCAGGATAAGGGAAAAATCTCGGACAAAACCTCATCCAGATAACTCACCTTGACCGAGATTCGAATTCGAGACCTCTTGAACGTGAGGCAGACACGCTACCAAGGCGGGCAAGAACGATACAGGGCGTGTATATGTAACATTAAGTAAATAAAGTATTTATGGCCGTGCCATAGCTGAGTGGTTAGACCACTTCGCTCTGACCAAGGCGACCCGGGTTCCATCCCACGCGACCGTAAAGTAGATTTGTAGTGGACAACATGACGCTGGTGCGGGTTTCTCCAGGTCCTCCGATCTCCCCCGCCAGCATTCCACCGATTTCTCCATCATCATCATCATCATCATCATCATCATCATCATCATCATCATCATCATCATCATCATCATCATCATCATCATCATCATCATCATCATCATCATCATCATCATCATCATCATCATCATCATCAACATCTTTCCTATCAAATCATCTTTCTTTTACTTTTACTTCCGGCTTTGGGTTTATCACTCATCCCGGAATCTCTCCGATCGGAAACTTCTGATCCTCAAACCTACGGGCCTCGAAGTTCCGCGGTTCATTAGGCCCTATATTCCACTGCAAGGAAATACAGGAATTCATTCATTCTTTCATTCAAATTAATCATTTGGTTACTTTTTCCCTTTAGAATTTTTGCCAGCGTGTTGTATGCATAAATGCTTTAAAATTAATTGATGCATATAGTCAATAAAATATGGAAAACATAGCATTGAACATGCATAGAACAAATTGAATATAATAAACGGCGTCGTTAACAAACAAAATATTTAAAAATAAAATAAAATATAACGGCATCTTCTTACTTAGTTTTGCATGAAAGCAGGAGTTTTAAGTTTCTTGTGAAAGCAGCGTTAGCCAGTGCTTTCAGTTTTTACCGAACGAAGTTCCTCTATGGATACTGCTCATTTCTTTTGTCTTACATCTAAATGAGAGAAAAATTAAGAACTAGAAACATTTAAAAATTAAAAAATAACAATCTTCCAGGATTGGTTAAGGCCTCATCACAGTTTCTTTGATATAAATGGCGCTTTTGAACGAGACATTGCATTGAGTTTTTGTTTATGAACACTCTTTAAATGTGGCCCTCAGCATCACATTCTACATACATTTGACGTGAAATATCGCATAATTTGCTCAGAGGACCCTTTATCAGGCTTGCGACTACGGCAAATGGACGACGAATTATCTTTTCCCTTCCACTTTATTTCCCTTCCAAAGGAAGCCATGCTAAGAATTTTGTGCCCTAAAATAATCCATCGTCCTAGCCAGTTTGGAATCCGCGACCTTGGAAACGAGCGGATAGTACTTTGCGATGCTTTAAGGATCGTTAAACAAAATGATTCATATTAAAGAAAAGCTGACAGACTGTTCATAGGGAATTTAGGATATACAAGAGTGGTCTGAAAAGTTTCCGACCTAATAAAGATGCAATTTATTTTTTCAGAATCTTTTGTTCTCTTCAACATAGTTTCTTTGTAACTCTACACACTTCTTCCAGCGATGCTCCCATCTCTCCAACCTGTCCAAATAGTACTCGGCGTTTTTTCTCTGCATAATTGTTCACGAAACTAATTGACGCTTCATTTGACGAAAATCTCTGTCCACCGAGCTATTGCGCTCGGTGCGGGAACAAAAAGAAGTCGCTTGGGGCTAGATCTGGTGAGTAAGGCGGATGCTCAAGCAGTTCAAATCGTAATTCGCGGATTTTCGCAATTGCAACAGCTGAGATGTGAGACGGTGCCTTGTCTTGGTGAAACAGGATTTTCTTTTTCTGCAAATGTGACCATTTTTCAGCAAGTTCTGCCTTCAGCTTGTCAAGTAAAGATGCATAGTATCTCCTGTAATCCTGTAATGGGTTTTCCGTTTTGAAGATAATCGATTAAAATAACTCAATGACTATCCCAAGAAACAGTCGCCATCACTTTCCCAGCAGAAAAAAGAAAACAGTTTTGGCTCTTTTGGGAGCCGGTTCCCCTGCTGCAGTCCACTGTTTGGACTGTATTTTTGTTTCGGGCGTATAGTGGTATAACCAAGTTTCATCTAAAGTAATTAATCGGTGCCAAAACTCGGATTTATTGCGCCTAACTACGTCAACAGAGCGTTGGAAATGTTCATTCGAACACGTTTTAGGTCTAACGTGAGCAAGAGCGGCACCCAGCGCGCGGAAAGCTTTCTCATGTCTAAATGTTGATTTAATACGTGGCAAACACGTTCTTTTGACACGTCCATTGCTTCTGCTATCTCTCTCACTTTAATTTGGTGGTCGTCTAACACCATTTGTTGAACTTTGGTGATGTTTTCGTTGGTGGTTGCAGTTTTTAGACGTCCAGAACGTTCATCGTCTCCCAAGCTCTTACGACCACGTTTAAATTCAGCTGCCCAAAATTGCACTGTGATAAATGATGGTGCAGTGTCCCCATACTCTGAATTCAACTCATCTTTGATTTGCCTAGGCGTATTGCCTTTCAAAAGCAAATATTTTATGACAGCTCGATACTCAGTTTTGTCCATTTTCATAGAAACACTGACATCAACTCACTAAAACGGTTGTTACATAACAACTGAGCGTCCAAAATGGCTGCAACTTTGGTGAGTAACTCTCAACAGATGAACAACAAAATTCACTAGCTTTGATTTCCGAGTGCTGCCATCTTCATGTTGAGGGCGGAAACTTTCAGACCACCCTCGTACATATAATTCCGCATATACATGGTATTATAATAAAGTTATTTACTAAAACTTTTGAAAAAAATACAAAATAAACCATAATTGTCCCTGCATAGAGCTTCAATGCAATTTGATAATTTCTTTTTATGCTATTAAATACTTTATAACAATCTAATACAACATATCAATTGGAATCTTGACAACGTTTTACAACATATACAATGAAGCAGGACTACAGGTCAGTGATTCTTTTATTTTAGTTGTAAAAGTATATTTCGGTTTATTATCATGCGTTTGTTATTAACTGATGTATGCCTTCTTTTTTACTAACTTTCATATTTTGGAATAACATTTCTGCTTTTTTCGTGGGATGAGCATTTTGACTTAGATTATTTTACATTTTGCTCGGGTCGTTAGGTGAACTCTAGGGCGGTTCCTCCTGTACACGAGTTTTTGTCCCCATCATTTCTTGAGGTAGTTACTGTCGTAGGGTGAAATTTGCGCCCGGAAAGCCTTTTTCCCTGGTGCTTGAAGGAACTGATGAACCATTTTCCTTCCTGGAACTGTCTGGTCTCATCCGAAACCCTCAGGCTGCGCGTGGCTAAGGCAGGGCTAGTCGGCGTCAGGATTTAGGTACCATGTTGGAATCGTTAAGGGCCCCGTGTGCATAGTCTTCCATAAATCGTAGCTTTTCGGGTGTCTCTTACATCTTTCCCTTTGAGGGACACGGAAACACAAATGATTTCCTATAACCTACTCTGGTGTTTTGCCGCAGCTACTAAAATGTATGTTGAAAAAAAAAACAGAAAATGATACTCGAAATGCAAACTCGTATCCGTTTTAACACGTATTTTTGTCCTAAGTGCATTTCCAATTAAAATCAAACATATTTTTGGATCCTTTACCATTGATATTCGTTCGTAAAATTTTATTTTATTATAACACAATATATTGTATGTGAGCTCTTATTTAATTGGAACAAAAACTAAGTTCTCCGCAGTTTTTCGTGGTGCATTATAAATGACATGGAACCATTAAGATAAATTTTATTGAAGTAATATTATGTTATTAATATATATATATATATATATATATATATATATATATATATATACCTTTATGTCTTAATCCTCTCTATTCGCCATAATATTGAGTGCTTATTTTGTACAAATCGTAGTTTGAATTAAGTTACGACATACTAACAAATCGGGCCTCAATATCTGACCCTACAGAAAAGCCTCACAAGGCTCTGATAGCTTTGCCCTCATATCCTCGGTATAAAATTCATTACCAGCATTATTGATCCCTGTTGTTACCTTTTATTGAGGTTCCAATAAAAATAAGTGTATATGCTTTTCATGTATCTGTTTAGTGAAAACCTTGTATTTTGTTTTGAATTGCCAAATATTCTCCCTTCTTCGTATAGGTGTGTGTAGAACAATTGAACCATAAAATTTATGTTCACGACATTGCTTAAATAATCACCTCTATTTGGTAGTTTTGTTTTCTTTATACTATAGCAAGAAGTTGCAATTCTGGCCGACAGGATCGCTTTTAGCGACAGACATTTTAGGTGCACCTAGAAAGCTCACTAGGAGTGCTTATAATATTCGGTGTTACTACGTGTATTTACCTCAATTTAATGGAGAGATGGGATATGATTGCTTAATCCTTGTGGAGAACCATCTCTTCTGGAGAAAGGGCAAATCGCGATGTAAGTGCGCTGTGATTTTATATTGAGTCATTAATATTCCATATGGCAACAATTTTTATTACCAACATATTTTAAATAAAAATTATTCAGTCGGATTTCTAACAATTGTATAGGATATCATAATTTACTTGACGGATTATATAGTAATAATGTGTCATTTAAAGAATATAATTTGAAGGAATTGTAATTATTTCACAAAAAGTGTGAAGAAAATATTCTGCGAAATTTAGTAGCTACAAATAATTATTAGTGCATCTTTTTTCTTGAGGAAAAGCATGAGACCCGATTAATTTCGAAAATACCGAAAGTAATACGATCAAAAGAGATCTTTAGCAGTGAACTGATTTATGTGTTAAAATTGTTGAAATGTAACCCGCAAGTGCATATTAGAGCAGAGGTATTTCATCTTCGTGCAGCAATAACATTCATGGGGAATATTTCACGATGGATTACTTACCACGAAGTCAGCAGAACTTCACATCACAGACGCATAAGAAATCTGCAGTTTTTCTCTGTCGTTGATGAACGACTTGGCTGCGTACAGAACGTGTTTCCTAGATAATATATGGGGAATATAGAAAAGAATAATTTAAATTGTGGAAAACATTTTCTGAGAATGAAACGTGTAAGGCATGACTCTAACACTAAGTTGGTTTTCAGTGAATTTTAAATAGATCATTTAATTCTGACCCAATAAACATGTTCTGTGGTAGTTTGCATGAGCCAGCAGGTGTCAATGGTATGCTAGATTGTAGAGCAGTCACATTTAGCATGAAGGAAATTTAAAAAAACTGACTTTAATCACCGTTCCTTCCCTTTCGCTGTTTGTGTGGAACTCTGGAGATACTTTCTAGAACATGGCCAATGCCAGAAACAGTGTAACACAGAATGTTCCACTGAACGTTGCTAGATTTCAGAAAATGCATCGTAAATTTAAGTGTTTTTATTTGTGTGCATGTAATGAATGTGGAATCATAATCCTTTATGCATTATGGTCTCGTATCAATGTATGTTTAATATAAAAATCTATTCACTTAATACGAAGTTAAGGTTAACTTTTGTAAGTCAACTTTCATCTAAAAGAGCTAAAATGTTTTTAAAAAAAAGTTTATACATTTTGCAGAGAGCAATACAAGCAGTAACATACTTTCTGCCATAAACTATTGAAAGATATAGATAATAAAATTGTATATTGAAGGCAACTGTGATTCTTGCAGAAATGCAAATTATTGCTACACTGTCTTACACTTTAGTGTGATGTCAGTTGAGGTTGTATTCATTATCCCTCAGCTTCGTTTGTACAAAGTTAGGTACTGTTTTAGTCTTCGTTCAGTGCCGTTAAACATTTACTGTAATGTGAGAAAGCAATTATTGTTATTATTATTATTATTATTATTATTATTATTATTATTATTATTATTATTATTATTATTATTATTATTATTATTATTATTATTATTATTATTATTATTATTATTATTATTATTATTATTATTATTATTATTATTATTATTATTATTATTATTATTATTATTATTATTATTATTATTATTATTATTATTATTATTATTATTATTATTATTATTATTATTATTATTATTATTATTATTATTATTATTATTATTATTATTATTATTATTATTATTATTATTATTATTATTATTATTATTATTATTATTATTATTATTATTATTATTATTATTATTATTATTATTATTATTATTATTATTATTATTATTATTATTATTATTATTATTATTATTATTTATATTATTATTATTATTATTATTATTATTATTATTATTATTATTATTATTATTATTATTATTATTATTATTATTATTATTATTATTATTATTATTATTATTATTATTATTATTATTATTATTATTATTATTATTATTATTATTATTATTATTATTATTATTATTATTATTATTATTATTATTATTATTATTATTATTATTATTATTATTATTATTATTATTATTATTATTATTATTATTATTATTATTATTATTATTATTATTATTATTATTATTATTATTATTATTATTATTATTATTATTATTATTATTATTATTATTATTATTATTATTATTATTATTATTATTATTATTATTATTATTATTATTATTATTATTATTATTATTATTATTATTATTATTATTATTATTATTATTATTATTATTATTATTATTATTATTATTATTATTATTATTATTATTATTATTATTATTATTATTATTATTATTATTATTATTATTATTATTATTATTATTATTATTATTATTATTATTATTATTATTATTATTATTATTATTATTATTATTATTATTATTATTATTTATTCTACAAATGAAATAAGCCTATTTTACCAGTAAGGTATGTCAGGGTTCTAGTTAAAAAACACATAAATGCAAGGATCAAAATAACTGGGCATGATAATTGTTATAACGATATAAAAATTCGGGAAATAAAGTGCTCAAAAGCTGAAGTGAAACATTTTTAAAGAATATATTCATCAACGGTGTTTGAAGATCTGGATTACAATATGAAAGATGTTGAATGAGGTTATATCTCTTTTTGAAATGAAGATCACATCTAAATATTAGGTGTTCAACACTTTCATCAACGCCTTTACATTAAGTAGGTGTCCATCAGGAAAGTCTATATGGAATCTTTGTAAGCAAATTTTAAATTTCCATGTCCGGTAGCAAACTAGGTTAAAATAAAATTAGGTGAAAAATACTTGCAGTTTGAGAAAGCAATTGGAAGTATGCTTAATGCAAGAGCTACAGAAGTTTTTTTGTAGCTGCGTACAAACAGTGCTTCTCCTTGAACAATAAAAACCTTTTAACAATTTCTGTTTATTATCTACATACTGTATAAAAGGAAGAGTACTTGTGCAGACCCGGCTTTTAACCCTACTAAGGTGTTTATTTTGCACATGCAGTCAAGATGTTCGGGTCAACATAGACGGAGGTTTTTCTTCTATTCGTAGTAGGTATATTTTCATATATGTATCTATTTATATCATAAATAAAGTTATAATAGTTGGTAGAGCACCTGCCTGCCAAACTAGGGGTCCCGAGTTCGATTCCCTGCGGTGGGGGTGGGGATTTTTCACCGACGAAGATAATTCCTCATCTTCCCCAGAGTCTGGAAGTATGAATGTGAGTGTGAATGTGTGCGTGATCTAATGATTAAAAGAATCCAAAGTACCAGCAACCCAACATCTACCAGATAACAACATCGATTTGTTCCAAAGCAGAATGACTGCCGATATTACCCTTGGAGTTAAAGGCGGGGTATAAATGGAACAAAAGTTATAATTTATATAGCTTAATGTTTAATCATTCAAATTGGATAATAAAGGAGTACAGTAATGGAATAATAAAGTGAATTGTCTTTTAACGCTATTGTCCTACTGCTATCAGTCAGGTGAGCTATATTAAATACTGCATGGCAACCTAGTTAAGCTAGGGGATCTTGTCTTCCATTAAATTGATTTATCTTTTGAAATCAGAATCCCATTGCTTACCATATCCTGTTCCGGTACATCATCTGAGTAAAGATAAAGATGTGACTTTCATCCTATACGTCATCACTATCAGATATGTGCAGCAGTACCTCTGCTGGTTCGTCATCTTGCAGAGAGGCCAGTATCTTGAGAAAAGTACTTTCAAAGTATATGTACTCTAAAGAAAAAAACTAGTGAGCTGAGTAGAACTGATTTGATTACAGCAACAAAAATGTCTTGTGCTCCCATTTCCCTCCTTTCCACAAAAATAGACATTCCATTGTTCAAAACAAAGATGACCACAATTCATTGAAGGTGCTACAGTTCAGTCTGGTGAAACTGTAGAAACCTCTGAAAAAATTGTTTTCGTCAGAGAGAGCACAGCAGAATAGCAAGTGCCGCAACAAACGTACCAATTTAGTTATCACATGAGTGATAGACGATTGTAAGAACAGCCAGAAGTACCAAGGCAAGGTATGAAGTTTACCAGAAAAGGAATATACATGTTGTTGATCGCAATACATTGACCAATTTGCTGAAGGACAGAAACAAGGATCAAGAGGTAATAAAAACAGATTGGGTGGAATAATGCGGACAAATACCGGCCGGGATGGCTTAGGCGGTTTCGTTTGTGGCCCGCATTTAGCAGATGCGGGTTCGATTCCCGTTTCCGACCCGCCTGACTCATGGGGTTTTCGGGGGGTTCTCCGGGACGCCAGGCTTTTGCTGGGTAGGTTAATTACATCTCCCGAATTTTCTGTCCCTCCATTTCATCTCCATTATCATTTAATATCATCTCTCATCTGGTGGTCTCTTTCAGGATAGGAGTGTCGGCGAGTGTCTCGGCGCTACATGACAAGATGATATGTTCCTGGTAAACACCTTCGTCCTCCGGTGTCTCGTCTCATCTCCTCTCGTCTCCGAGACGGCCTAGTGGGCCGTTAAACGGAACGCGGTGGGTAGGATGCCGATTGCACTGGACTGCCGGGGAGTTTCAAGCTGGTAAATGTTAAGGGACCTACGCTCTGTACTGTCGTGACTTCTCGCCTCTCGTCTCATCCTTCCTCCCAGGGATGTGCCAATCGGAGCGTAGGTACAAAAGATCCGTCTGGTCGACGTGCCATATCCTCTCCATAAAATTTTATCCTATCCTTTATGGACAAGCTGTAGGAGGGTAAACCCGTTTATAATCAAAACTAGGACAGCTTAAAATTATGCGGGAATGGTAAGTTGAGTACCATTTGAACATTTCTCAGATAATTGAGTCCTCCCTATTGTTTCGTAATGGGTATATTGAGTACCACCTAAGTTTTTCTGACGGGTAAGTTGAGTAATATTACGTGACTAAATGTTCAGTTCCACATTATGCAGACTTGCTCAATCTCGACTCGAATCGACCTCATTCTTCGCTTGGTCGAGTAGAGTAGTTTACTACCCGCTTCTATACAGTAGGAATCGATTCGTATCTAACTTTAGCCAAACAGAGACATCAGTATACCTTCCCCATATGAAGTAAATCACGTGATAAGAGCTGGCTTGACTTTACTGTTGCGAACACTTACTTGTAGTCTAATTATAAAATGATTTCCCGTTGGTCCATGAAGCATTTTGCGGTAAATTCCCTGGCGCCACAGCGTGCCGAGTACGACCGACATAGCCAACCGTAGCGGATTCAATTTACTGAATGAATCAAAACTTTACCGCTAAGGGAATGGCAAACAACTAATTATGGACTCAATTTACCTGTACCTCAATTAAGGTTAGCAAAGCATCACTGTGTTGCCAAGAAAAGGACGACTTGCAGGCGTTACACTATTATACACTGCCAAAGGAGGAAGATTACTGCCTTAATAGGAACTATGTGTTTAAGAAAATGTTCCTAATGATTGTCAAGATTTCTTTAAAATGTATTGCGTGAGTCTGTTCTTGCATACAATGAAAAATTAGTATCATATGTTAACGACAGTGACAATGTGTATATTTATCACGTGTTTTGGCCTATATCCACATTTTACCTCTAAGAGATGAAGTGACCATAATATTAGAATATTAGTACTGTTCAAAAGGCTTATACCTAACGTAATTTTTTCTGACAAAGTTTCTGCTTTGTTTCATGTTTGCAAAATATATTGTGACTAAAAGTATTTTTTTATCTCTAATTGATGTTTTTGTAGGAATAATTCACTAATTATTTATCAAGTTGTACATGAGTGTTAGTCGTTGCCATTCTTAAGTATTAACCTTTTTCCAGAAGATTTTTTTGCTGTAATTTACGTCCTCTGTTTAATGTTTGTGAGCTTAATATCAAATTTGTTATGTTTCTTGTAAATGTATTATATTCATAAATTTGTAAACTATATTCCTAATATACCTTTGGGTAAAATAGGAATAAAAAATTTGGATAATAAATAAATAAATTTACGTCCTCCAACGTTAAGTCATATCAGACGACGAATGGAATTGGTGAAATGATGCTCAAATGAATTAGGTCCATAGAGCTTAGAGTTTTCCGACATTCGTCTTTCAGGATAAGGGAAAATCCTGGAAAAAATCCTATCCAGGTAACTCACCCTGACCGAGATTCGAACTCGGAACCTCTTGAACGTGAGGCAGACACTCTACCCCCACGCTAGCGAGGCGGGCTTTTCCAGAAGTAGCAGTTTAGCTTCTATTTCAAAGTGCCCTATAAGCACTAAGTAGCTGAATATATATTTGAAATATATATATTTAAATATCTCAATACCATGATTTGGTACTCCTCTTTTAGTCCTTATCTCCAATAATTTTCTTCTTTTTACTATGTCAAATACTTTAATAAAATCTGTAAATGTTAGGTATGTTGGACTGCTGAACCCTCTCCTCTTTTCTATTATTTAACTATGAAGCTGTTATCGGTGTATGACCTTCCTTTCGCAAATTTAGTCTGTTCTTCTAAAAGAATTGTTTCAATAACATCACATAATTTTCATGTTTAGAAAATATTTCAATAAATAATTACCTAAGAACATATTTTATGCATTTTCCATCATTAAGCTATTTTTTTCTAATTATGTATCTGTGTAGCGTAAAATAATGAATCACCTAACCTTTCAAATTAGAAACAACTCCCAAATGCTCCATTTGTGTTGTATTACCTACTGTACTCCAAGTTATTAATATTTCGCTTTGCTAGTAAACAGATAACAAGTGAATGCACTGTCAGAGAATGGCAGTACGTTTGGATGCTTTTTCCGGTAATATTTGTAAGGACAGTGGATGCTGAAATTTTAAGGAAATTAAAAATAAGTGTATTTTATTGCACACCACCCTTAAATGCAGTATTCTATTAATCATTCCATGAATTTTTGGCAATCTTCGTTCTAATTTAGATGTTATATTCGAATCGGGCGAATTCCGAAGGATTGGCGAGCATTCCGAAGATCGTGAGTTTGATTCTTGGGACCGAGCGCTTCAATTATGGGCTTTTTCGTGATTTCGCCTGGTTGGCAAAACTAACTTGTAGTGTTTTCTCTTCTACAGTAGATTTCCGTTCCCTTAATTCTATTATTTCACTTCCCTTTTCATGTTTTTGGTAGGCTTCGGAAACGAACAGTATATTCAGTGTCGGACAAATGGAGCAGATACTTGCTGGTTGCATAGCTCTTCTAAACCCTGCCAAATGGTAGCTTTGCCTAAGCCATCTCCGGCGTATTGAATGTTTCCAGTTCCCCCAGAGGGAGATTTCCCTGAGCATCCCATCGTTGTGATCGGGTGATTAGCCTTGGAATATTAGGGACTTCTACGTGGCTTTGACGAAATGCCTGTTGTCGATAGAACCCTGCGCTATCTTTATGTCGTCCGTTCCACCTGGAGTTGGTAGGGACAAAAGCTTGGATCGAGGTGCGAAGTGTCCCCCTCCGTTCCCTGCTCATTGGGTGTACTGTTTCAATAAATGGTGATCTCGACTTTTATTACATCTTTCAAAAGGGCTTATAGATAACAGCTTAATTATTTTATGGAACGAAACATAATAGTTAAGTCCTTCTGTAATAACTTACGAGTACAGTTGTACCATAGCCTTTGGTGAACTCTATGGTGTGTGTAGTCATAGAAATGACCCAAAGTGCAGTCGAGTATTGTTAAAGCTTTCTATTTATTCCAATAAATTAATCTGTTAAGGAAGTTTGGTCCGCATATTTATTTTTATTTAACTGCATGCTTCCATCTTATTGTTCTCTATAAATTATTTTATGGTACTGCATTGTTTACTTTACAGAATTTGTATGGTAGCCCCAGAACTTGGAAAATGGAATTCTGATTATTCGACAAAATTATGAAATAAACATGTTTATATTGTAACTTCATATTTCGTTTCGCAACACAGTAACTAAACCTGGCACATAACCTCAATTGGTTGACTAAGCATCTAAAGAAGATCAACTTCAAGAATCATTATCATCATTTTCCAGCGTTTTAAAACAGAGGACAAGAAGAGAGAGAGAGAGAGAGAGAGAGAGAGAGAGAGAGAGAGAGAGAGAGAGAGAGAGAGAGAGAGAGAGAGAGAGAGAGAGAGAGAGAGAGAGGAATTAAGAATGAAATGTTCAAAAGATTCCTGGCACTTTGTTGTTGTAGTTGTTGTTATGTGAATGAGATAAGAATAAGAGCAAGGTTTCCTACTGGTGGAACAAACAGTATAAGGACCTCAGAATTATATAACATTTCAGGGATATCATGCCAAAACAAATGCAAAGGAAGAGGCACAAGGAATGAGTGATAATAAGCAAGAAGCCTTGTAATTTAACACAGCAATACAAAAGACGCAGCAATTTCTACTAATATCCCATGAACAGTTACTATAGCTTTCTATCACTGCAAAACTATATATTGTTTCTTAAGTGGGCGCGAAAGAGGACAGCAAAACTAGAGATCTTAAAGTTTACATACATGTTATTCAGCATTTCGCATTAACTATACAAACTTTTGACTGATTTATCAGTCTTATAATTGTTTCAGATTCATTTATATTTGTTTCGGTAAGCGTATAATTGGATGAGACATTCTCATAGGAATATCTACATTTATATCTGAAACTCTACACATTTTTTGTAAATATTATGTTACAGATAAACGGTGTGAAATTATGAATGCTGTTTATTGTTAAGTTATGAAAAATATAATATATTTGTGTAGAAAATCTCCCGCCCCCGAGTTTTTTTAATACTGCGAGTTCTATTTTAAAAACTGTTATTTACTTTACTGGAAGATTGTTAACATTGTTTTGTTCAGAATGTTTTAGAAAAGTTTCAGATTATTCTTTAAAAAAAGTGTGTACGGAATAGTCTTTCAGTGCAGGAAAGTCTAAGAAACATTAAAGGAGGACAAAACTATTTAAAGGGGTCTCGAAATGGGTGTTTAAACAGTTGCGAATTTAAAATCAGTTGATTAGTGAGCTATTCCAGAGAATATATGCATCTGGAACTCTTCAGGAAGATTATCTAGAGCTCATACACATTTTAAGAATAAAAACTAAAACTAAATACACTAAGAGAAGGTGCCATTTTTTCCGCTTCATTTTATGTCTGAGACATGAACGATAGGAGGACTAAGTCCATATTTTATAACATTACAACTTTAAAGTTGCTGAGCCGTTTCTCTTGTTACAGATTCCACTGAAGCACGACTTACATGTCTGTAAATTCTAAGCCAGTGAATATTGGCAAGGGTACAAATCATATGTTTGCATATTATAAAAGCACCAAAGAAAACGCACCACTTTATTGTTTTCGGGGCAGAAATAACATGTTTACATTTCTTGAGAAAGATTACGTTTACAAAGTTAGTCAATCATTTTCTGAGACACGAAAGGCATGTTTTTTAATTTCTGATCAGAGAATTGCTCGTCGTCATGTTCTATTTCGCCATCTTCCTTAGTCGAAGCCAATTTTAGCATTGAAGCACTATGGGAAACGAAATCGCTACCAACTGCTTGGGCACTTTGAGAGTACATGTTTGCCTCACCCTCCTGTTTCTTTACTTTATTAGCCAAAAATGCGGCTTCTTTCTCCAGTATTTTAATTATTACTTCGACTCTTTGTGCTCGCTTCTTCTGCTCGCCGCTGATCATTTCTTCCATTACGGCTGACAATTCTTCCTCCTTGGCCACGATTGCGGCTTCGTCCGCCTGGACTGACAAGGCAATATATCTGGCTAAGTTATCCAGAGATGCCACTTCGGCTTTAAGGACCTGTTCCTCTAAGGATCTTGCGGCCTGGAAATGTCTCTGTGCCTCTTCATCTTGCTGCTGTGCCTTGATCTTATTAGCAGTTGCCCTCTGCTCAGCTTCCTTTGCCTTGGTAAGATGGTTTCTAGCGGCCTCGTTGAGGAGTTCTTCGCCTTTGTTCTTTAACTCGGAGGCCCATTGTCTTTCCTTGTCGGCAATATACTCGAGACCGCGGGCTTCAGCTTCTGCAGCAGCTGCAGCTACAACAGCTGCTTCTATCTTCCTGGACAATGCCATTGCTTCAGCATATAATCTCTGTGATTGCATTTGATGGGTCTTGCCGTTGGTTTCAGCTTCCCTCGACTTGACTTCCCATTCTTTACGCCTGTTTTCGATACCATCTAACGAAGCTGCTTCCATAGCTGCCTTCTGTTCATTGTTCCTGGCTTTCTCCTTGATATCCTCTGCCAGTTTTTTGTACTCCTGGTAGTAATTCTTTCTGTCATTTGCCACCTGAGCATAGATATTGGCAGTATTCATAAGTTCCTTAGACTTGATGTTTTGCGCCTTGGCATAGGCCTTACCTATTTCGATCTTGTTCTCTTGCACCTCTGTTTGAAATTTGTCAGATGATGGCTCGTTCTTGACTATCTCTTCTGCATCTCCCACTGGATTGGCCTGAAAGTATAATAACAATAATAATAACAATAGCATTAGTAACAATCCTGATAATAATGTTAGAAGAGATCGTTTACTGATACAAAGTTTTATATCATTTGTAAAAAAAATGTAATTAACAGACTATGTAAACCTGTCTCACTAATGAAAAGAGACGCTAATAGTGCTTTGCGCAGTTACACCATAAACTAACTCTTTAAATGGTTGGTTGCCTAACTTTTTCAGTATTCATTCTCTTGGTAAGTGCTACAATTTTCATGTACTCTAATGTTGTTACACACATGTTTACTTTTTTCTACTTATCTATAATGGGTTTAAGTAATATTGCATTTTATCCCAAAATTAGATAGCAAGATTTCACTGGTAATGCATGTCCTGAGGTCCTTAGAATCCAAAAGAGTTTTAAGAAAAATATGTGTATGTATGTAAAGTATGTGTGTCTCTCGGAACAATAGAACAAAGAAATAAAATATCGATAAATAACAAACGATGTTTCAGTTCACCATCTTCAAAGCATGACACACGAAGGTATTCAAGAAAATTATCCATTTGATTTCCTCAAAAATACTTTTAACGATCTTGTCTTGAAATGCCACACGTTTAAGATATTTGCATAAGAATAAAATGCGTATTTTGAATTTTCAGCGAATAGTCTGTAAAGGCCTGTTTATTTCAAATGAATTTTATATCTGTTTACATAACTGGTAAACCTCCAGAAAAGAATAAAGCTAACTCTACAAAAATGCATACATAAAACACATAATTTCCTTGTATCATTAACAATTTCTCAAAAAATCTTTGTTAAAGATTTTCATTTTCAAGTACTTTATGTGTATGTTGTTATTTTTATTCAAATGTGAAGGTGCGATTCGTTTCTTTCCCGTGACCTTGCAAAGGGTAGAATTTTAAAGTAATCATATAATGAACTGCTATTTAAAACAAAATCATATCTCATGTTAAATTCAAATGAAGAAATAGATATACCTTCTACATAACATTCTTGCAAATTTGTGTATACACTTTATATTAATTGAAATATTTCCGGAATTAATTTCACTATATATGTGGCTTTAAGCACAAGAAGATAAAGAATTATTATTAAATATTGCTTTAGAAAGGGGCTGCTATATATTGAAATTCCAGATTCTTTCCATAACATAGCGAGAAACAGCTGAATAGCGACAGAACTTCTAAAACTGACAAAGAATTAAACAATTCAAAGAAATGATAAAGAATATTTTGGAAATGATTAAGGTACAGAAGAGGTCCTTTGAAAGAGAGTGTGCGTTTGAAATTTTACTTGTGAACTTTTGTCAGTTTCTTTTGGTTAAGTGACTACAAAAAATTATACAAATCTCTTCACAATGGAGAGAAGATGATAGACCACTGTCAGAAAATTCAATTCATAGATACAGTGCGATCCATATAAACCTGAATCATTTCAATAGGCCAATAATAGGACACACGTATAACTTTGAGAGAATATAATACACAATTGGGAGATTACATTACACCATTTACATCTCATAGAAAATTATGGAAGTGCCATCCACCAGCATCTATACATATTTGCACTCGTCTCACCATATTCTCTGAAGTTTTATAAGTTTTATGGAGAGTATCCTCGCCAAAGTTATTATTTCGGTTCGAAAGGATTCCTTGAGAACATCTATTGTCCGTGGCCTATTCTTGTATTCTCTATTTTTAGATACCCCCACAAGAAAAAAAAAACCCGGTGAGGTTAGGTCAGGGGGTCTGGGGGGCCACAGGCCTTTTAAGATAATTCGATTATGAAAGTAATTGGTTACAAGTTTCATGGTGTCATTAGATGTATGGCACGTAGCTCCATCTTGCTGGAAATAACCTTCTCTCAATTCGATATCATCCAGCTGTTCCACAGATGTATTGAAGATGCCCATATAAACTTCAGTGTCTACAGTCGTCAAAGAAAATGGGACCAATGATGCTGGAAGCTGACACCGCGCACCATACTCCAAACTTTTCATCATGCAGTGGGGTTTTGTGGATCACTTTTGTGCTTATGGAGCCTGACAGATGAAACCATGCCTCATCTGTAAACCACGTTATGGAGATAATGTCTGGATGTGGAATAAGAGTACCCTGAAACCATCGACAGTAATTGATTCGTTTGTCATAATCTGCTTAATTCAGTTGTTGCACCATATGCACTCTGTAAGTTCTGACATTTCTTCGCAGCTCTTTGACATGTTCCATATGAATACCTTCATTCCTGGCTCAATCGACGCAACGATTTGTTTGGAGAATTCAACAGCCTTCTGCGAACATCTGTAATAGTCTCTGCATTCAATGGCGGACTATGTTCTCCACTCTCATTAATGACTATACCAGTTGTCTCCAGATTTCTTATGAGCGATAAAATTGTTGCCTTTGTCGGAACATCGCGTGCTTTAAATTCTCTTCGAAATTCCCGTTGTGTTGTTACCAATTCCCGTTGTGTTGTTACCAAGGAATTTGTCTTCCAATATGTTTTCTAAATGTAAATACGCTCTCGCAGTGAGTACTGCATGTAGCTGTTATGACTGCACATTTAGGACCATCAAAACTGCCAACAATTGTCAGTGTAGTCAATTCTCCCAGAGCCACTGAGATCATTAAAACAAATGTATACATTCTACGAGCTTTCAGAGGGAAATTATGGCCCATTGAAATGGTTCAGGTTTATATGGATCGCAATGTATAATTTGCCATGGGGATTTAATGACTTTCTCTACTCTAATGCAAATGATTTGAAAAACGTTTATTTCTGTATATTAAATTTAAAGTGGATGACAGAGATATAGAAGAGGTAGATATGTTTATTTATCCTGGTACTGCTGTTATCAAGACAGGTGATGCAGAAGAAGATGTAAAGAGATGAATCCAGCAAGCAAATGGAGGGTTTGTGCATATATACCCCATATGGAAAAATGCAAATATAACAAGGGAAGAAAAAACTACGCCTCTTCAATACAAAAGTTAAATCAATACTCTTGTATGACTCTGAAACATGGAAAGTAGCGGGAGAAATAAACAAGATAATACGGAATTTTGTAAATAATTTTTGACGAGTATTCTGGGGATACGTTGACCGGATATTTTAACAAACAAAGAATTATGGAAATGAACAAACCAAATCAAAATGAAGGTGCCAAAAAAAATGGAACTGCATGGGCAACACGCCCAGGAAAGCAGAAGGAGGCATGGTGGATTGAATTTCCTAAGGAACAGAGAAAAGAGGAATGGCATAGAGGAGAACCATAGAGGAGGAACTTAAGAAGAATGGTAAGAGCTGGAGGGAGGTGAAGCGGCCAGCTAGACATAGAAGAAGATGAAAGACCTTTATTTATCTATTATATTCCACAAAAGAATAACGGAAACTAAGTAAGTCAATTAAAGACATTTAAAGAAAAATCTGTAATTCGACTTTATAACTCATTTGTTAGTAAAAATTTCGAATATGTATATATTATTTGGAATCCTAAAATTGGAAAACATGTAACCGTAATATGTGAAGTACAATCAAACATTTTAAGATACATATTATTTAAAAGAATTGGATATTACCCGAGATACACAAAATAAGAAACCCTTTTAGAAATATTTAAATTTAGAGCTCTAAACCAGTAGAGATATTGCGGTATAGACATTTCTGTATAAAGTATTGCATTCGATTATTGATGATATAAACATTACAGCAAATATAACTTTTTATGTGCCAACTAAAATAAGTAAATTGAAGAGGACTTTTCACCTCCAGAACAAATACAGAAATCCATAAAAATTCACCATTAAACAGGATTATGTATTTATTTAACAAAGTACAATATTTAGATGCAAATAATTTCAAATATCTAATAATTTTATTATTTTTATTTACTTATGTTCATAAATATTACTGTATGTAACCACTGTTTGTAATAAACATTATAACTGGGCTTAGGCCTGTTATGTTAATAAGAATAAATAAATAATAAATGAATGAATGAACGAAAGAATGAAGGAATCAATAATAAACAAATAATTATGTATCTTCTTCATATTATCGAGATAAACATCTAAAGAAGTTCTGTTGTTGCTAATTTACTTGTGATAGTCAAATCGTATGAGAGCCGGTTGCTATGTAACGGTATTGAAATTATATTCTATTGTATGGCTAAGAGAGAAAAACGAATGACATATTGCTATTTCAGAAGACTATAAGTATTGAAAAAGCTCCAGGGGAAAAAAAAAAAGGAATTTGACATTAAGTTTGTGCTTTAATGAGATACACATTTCATTTGGGCATAAAAAGTCAGTAAAAATTTGGTATTTAATGAACCTAATTACAGCCGTTTTTGAGGAAATCAAAACGTTGAAAATGTATCATTAAAGGGTACTCTGGGGAGAGGGAATTTTCTTGAAAGTCTTCCTATCCCGTCCTTAGAAGATGTTGAATTTAAATACAAGTTTGATATTTTAACGACTTTAATTTATGTTCACACACATACACATGCACTTTTGATATAAATATATTCTTATTATAGGGAATCTCAAAACATGCATTTCCGGTGAAATCTGGGTATTGAATATATGACTGTAATGCAAGCCTTTCCTTACATACTATACGTAGTAGAGTACACATATCGGCTAACTAATTTCTAATGTAACCAATTGGGTCTTTTTAAACATTTATTTACTATGCCTGATAAACAAGTAGATTACAGTGAAATTAAAGAGAAATGGTTTTTGCGTGAGGTTTATAAAATATGTTGGCACTGATATCGCATCCGCATTGTGACGCTATGAACAGATTCGATTGTCTGTTGTTTTGCTGTATCTATTGCTAAATATTTGCCCTCTACAGGTGTTGCTCGGAATGAAGTATCGCTGACATTTGTTTTGTTTTACATGTACATTCTATTGAGTAACATAACCTATTTTCTACTCCATGGCATTCTCAACTAAAAATTATAGCCTTGCTCTCAAATATGTTGTTTTGCAACAGCAATGTGTTCATATTCATATTTGAATACAGTGGGTTTGTCAGTCATTAATTCTTTAGTAATATATGAATTAAAATTGGAAGGTGCTTTTAGGTGCATGTCCACCAGAAGAAACTAGTGAAACAATTACCCAAATCATTGAGTGGTTGTTTAGATCACCCAACATTTACTTTCACAAACAGAACTACGCGTAAGGACATAATCAATAAGTGCTTATGTTGAACATAAATGGTAATTCTTGTAATTTAATTGGTCATTTCGCTACATTCATTTTATTATTATTTATTTCCACAAGCTTTCTCTCTTCAGTTTTGGTTTTTGGTTAGCCCAGAAATCAACATAGGAAGGGGAAAAAAACTTGTTATTTAACAGGCTTTATATTTATACCCGGAATAAATAGTTTTGTTACCCTTTTCAAAATTTCACATGTCTTGGAGAAAGAAAGAGCGTGTAAAGAGGATAGAAAGAGAGCTGAGTGAGTGTGTAAGCGAGTGAGTGAGTGACTGAGTGAGCGAGAGAAATCATCGCTATTCATACTGCGGGTTGTATAGTTCCCAGGGTTGTATTGATTAGACTGTGTCATACAAAACCACTTAAAACCTTTGTCGATATGTACATTCATTCTGTGTTACTACTACTACTACTACTACTACTACTACTACTACTACTACTACTACTACTACTACTACTACTACTACTACTACTACTACTACTACTACTACTACTACTACTACTACTACTACTACTACTACTACTACTACTACTACTACTACTACTACTACTACTACTACTACTACTACTACTACTACTACTACTACTACTACTACTACTACTACTACTACTACTACTACTACTACTACTACTACTACTACTACTACTACTACTACTACTACTACTACTACTACTACTACTACTACTACTACTACTACTACTACTACTACTACTACTACTACTACTACTACTACTACTACTACTACTACTACTACTACTACTACTACTACTACTACTACTACTACTACTACTACTACTACTACTACTACTACTACTACTACTACTACTACTACTACTACTACTACTACTACTACTACTACTACTACTACTACTACTACTACTACTACTACTACTACTACTACTACTACTACTACTACTACTACTACTACTACTACTACTACTACTACTACTACTACTACTACTACTACTACTACTACTACTACTACTACTACTACTACTACTACTACTACTACTACTACTACTACTACTACTACTACTACTACTACTACTACTACTACTACTACTACTACTACTACTACTACTACTACTACTACTACTACTACTACTACTACTACTACTACTACTACTACTACTACTACTACTACTACTACTACTACTACTACTACTACTACTACTACTACTACTACTACTACTACTACTACTACTACTACTACTACTACTACTACTACTACTACTACTACTACTACTACTACTACTACTACTACTACTACTACTACTACTACTACTACTACTACTACTACTACTACTACTACTACTACTACTACTACTACTACTACTACTACTACTACTACTACTACTACTACTACTACTACTACTACTACTACTACTACTACTACTACTACTACTACTACTACTACTACTACTACTACTACTACTACTACTACTACTACTACTACTACTACTACTACTACTACTACTACTACTACTACTACTACTACTACTACTACTACTACTACTACTACTACTACTACTACTACTACTACTACTACTACTACTACTACTACTACTACTACTACTACTACTACTACTACTACTACTACTACTACTACTACTACTACTACTACTACTACTACTACTACTACTACTACTACTACTACTACTACTACTACTACTACTACTACTACTACTACTACTACTACTACTACTACTACTACTACTACTACTACTACTACTACTACTACTACTACTACTACTACTACTACTACTACTACTACTACTACTACTACTACTACTACTACTACTACTACTACTACTACTACTACTACTACTACTACTACTACTACTACTACTACTACTACTACTACTACTACTACTACTACTACTACTACTACTACTACTACTACTACTACTACTACTACTACTACTACTACTACTACTACTACTACTACTACTACTACTACTACTACTACTACTACTACTACTACTACTACTACTACTACTACTACTACTACTACTACTACTACTACTACTACTACTACTACTACTACTACTACTACTACTACTACTACTACTACTACTACTACTACTACTACTACTACTACTACTACTACTACTACTACTACTACTACTACTACTACTACTACTACTACTACTACTACTACTACTACTACTACTACTACTACTACTACTACTACTACTACTACTACTACTACTACTACTACTACTACTACTACTACTACTACTACTACTACTACTACTACTACTACTACTACTACTACTACTACTACTACTACTACTACTACTACTACTACTACTACTACTACTACTACTACTACTACTACTACTACTACTACTACTACTACTACTACTACTACTACTACTACTACTACTACTACTACTACTACTACTACTACTACTACTACTACTACTACTACTACTACTACTACTACTACTACTACTACTACTACTACTACTACTACTACTACTACTACTAGAATATATTATTATTATTATTATTATTATTATTATTATTATTATTATTATTATTATTATTATTATTATTATTATTATTATTATTATTATTATTATTATTATTATTATTATTATTATTATTATTATTATTATTATTATTATTATTATTATTATTATTATTATTATTATTATTATTATTATTATTATTATTATTATTATTATTATTATTATTATTATTATTATTATTATTATTATTATTATTATTATTATTATTATTATTATTATTATTATTATTATTATTATTGTTATTATTATTATTGTTATTGTTATTATTGTTATTGTTATTATTGTTATTATTATTATTATTATTATTATTATTATTATTATTATTATTATTATTATTATTATTATTATTATTATTATTATTATTATTATTATTATTATTATTATTATTATTATTATTATTATTATTATTATTATTATTATTATTATTATTATTATTATTATTATTATTATTATTATTATTATTATTATTATTATTATTATTATTATTATTATTATTATTATTATTATTATTATTATTATTATTATTATTATTATTATTATTATTATTATTATTATTATTATTATTATTATTATTATTATTATTATTATTATTATTATTATTATTATTATTATTATTATTATTATTATTATTGTTGTTATTTGCTACACACTAGCTTGCACTTATCGTGTAATATTCACAAAAACAGCAAATACACCAAAAAGATGCCTGCATACTAAGATGTCTTCATTAAATTTCTTTATAAAAATTGTCTGGCCTTTGTAAATTCCCAGAAAATGTTATGAACAGTAGTTCCTTGACTTTTGTCGATAAACTGACGTTATTAATTTTCCGTGCTTTTAGTAATACTTAGGTCAGACATTCGAATTTCCTATGGAAAGCGATTCACTTTTGTTTTCCATTATTAAGTCATTTTGATTATAGCGAGTTATTGACAAGGAAATAAAAGTATAATCAATATTAAAATTAAGATCCAAAGGATCCAAAGCCTATAGATTTAATCAAGCGTTATCAGAAATATCCCGCTTTTGTCAGTCTCGAGGTCAAAATACTCGGAAACACGCGTACATGGAAATGATTTAAATTATGAATCGGATTTCAAGTTATGCAGTTCTGTCCAGCAGCTTTCCTTCGTCGTTTCGTTGAAGAAAACTTTTTCAGATTTGGAACGTATGCTACGTTGTGCCATTAAACTTAAACATTTATTTTGTCGGTTTATAATTTCATTAATTTTATATGACATACAGATTAAAATACCTCTGCTCTTTACTCCGTTACCCCATGGAGTACGTTTCTCTGCCAAATATTACGTCTGAACTTTCTTTACCTTTACTCGCCGCAGGACTATTCTCTTTTGCCGGATTTTACATGAACTTGTTTCTGTGTAGACAGAATGTTAAAGTTTCTGAACACAAGTTAATCAACTTCTTTGACCTTGTTTTTAACATTGTTATCCGTGTTATATAAACACAGTAAATGTTTCCTTGATGCTTCAAAGCCTCAGCTGAGATTGTCAATTATTCTTGACTGCGAGAGGGAAGGTATATTTCCGATTTATTTTAGTGTGACGCAAATTATTTAATTATAAAATTCAGCATGAAGGTTTTTGAGAAATAACATCACCGAAAACAATCTCTTTGTACTCAGTATCGAGTTTACCTTGTAGAAATTTGCCATCTTTTCGATTTCCTGTAAAATGTATGGAAGTGCATGCCTTTCTACGGCTTAGCACCAAAGCCATTTTCGAAGTGTGACAGATTTGCACTACGGTTTTGACAAAGCCTAAAATATAGGTTTATGATAGGCCAGAGGTTATTTGTATGAGTATCCATCGCAATCATGGACTGCAACAAAATGTATGGCATTGATTATATGCACGACTAATGACTCCTAGTAGTCAGCAGTAAATGGGTGGAAATATTCCAATATCGGATGGCATTAGAAGGTCAACTCCTTCACTTAAATTGTTTATCTTATTCGCGTTCTGTGGCTGCGGGAAAGGAGTTTCCATTTTTCTAACAGTTGTTATGCACAAATCGTAAAGTATCGTTTAGAAATACCCTAGAAATTGACTTTATTTTTCTTAATTCATGCTTATGTACCAGGAAGAATTTCGGCATGTGTTAAAAGAAGAAGCAGTATTTCCAGGTCTTCAATGACTCTTAAAACAGTAGAATTCTCATTTATTTTACATGTAATGTTCCTACACTTACTGCACTGAACATATTACACATGATAAATTATAGGGCATTACAAAATTGTTATGCTTTGTTGCACGAAGGAAAGTATTAAAGTTTCAGTTTCAAGAATTTAGACCACACTCGTAGTTACTGATCGTTGAAAACAAATGCAATTACCTAATCCTAAGATTTCTTGAAATGGTAGACAAATGGTAATGACGTCAGTGACTTTCTAACCGAGGGAAGCTATCACTTATAACAGATATCAGTGAAATGACATGAAATAGTTTAATATTAGTATTATCATCATAAAATCATCTAAGTTTTTGTTGCAAATCATGAGTAACACCATCTCCAAACGTAATTTTAGACATTTTATATAAGACCCACGTTTGTTTATCTAACACATACTTCATATAGAAAAACTGCGTAATTCACTATACTTTTCAATATAAAAATTTCACCATAAATGTATACATTGAGTCTCCAGAATCCAAAGCATTCCATTTTAAGAAAAGGGTTTCGCATGTGTGTTTACCTCTCGCTCTATCTCTCTCTTTCTCTGTTAAAATACGATTAGATGTAACAGCGATAACGTGCGACTGTATATCTCAATACATATGAATTCTCTCTCTCTCTCTCTCTCTCTCTCTCTCTCTCTCTCTCTCTCTCTCTCTCTCTCTCTCTCTCTCTCTGTGTGTGTGTGTTTCTTATAAGTTCCCTCACTGTTACACTGATTTCGACTAGGTGAAAAGTACCGCAGAGCTTGGAATTTGAATATATATTAGATAGTTGGTTATTTACTTTCAGAGTTCAGGAGGTCCCGAGTTCGAATCTCGGTCAGGGTGAGTTACCTGGATAAGGTTTGTTCCTGGGTTTTCCCTTATCTTGAAAGACGAATGTCTGGTAACTTTAAGCTCTATGGACCCCGGGCTCATTTGAGCATCATTTCACCCATTCCATTCACCGTCCGATATGACTTAACGTTGGAACACATAACATATGTAAAAAAGATTACTTTTATATAATACCTACAAAACCTCGCATGACTTTCTGTAGCATGTCAACCTTAATGTCAACGACAATCGTAATAGCTCTAACATTGTCAGAATAAGAATAATTGCGGTTTCGAAGCCTCACAATATAACAAAGGAACAGCGAGATCACATAATATTCGTTCATTCCTTTGGCATATTCATAAATTAACAGTAAAATTTGGCATTTCTTTCATTTTGAATGTCTTGTTTTTCTCAGAGGCTTTATATAGGTATGTTCGTACTCAGAATAAACAAGATTATATTTACGTTACTTAAACTGCCATTTTTTGTAATTTTACATCCTCCAACGTTAAGTCATATCGGACGATGAATGGAATGGGTGAAACTGATGCTCATATGAGACCGGGGTCCATAGAGCTCAGAGTTACCCGACATTTGTATTTCAGGATAAGGGAAAACCCCGGAAAAACCTTATCCAGTTAACTCACCCTGAACGAGATTTGAACTCGGGACCTCTTGAAAACTGCCATTATTCCTTTCCAACAATGTTTTCCCTATAATAATAGAGACAAGATAATCCGAATACGAAAATCTGGAAGTCTCTCAGCTACTTAACAAGATATCACCACTACAAACTGTGCTATTCGTAGTTTTTCAGTAATGTTTTCGCATATTATTATTATTATTATTATTATTATTATTATTATTATTATTATTATTATTATTATTATTATTATTATTATTATTATTATTATTATTATTATTATTATTATTATTATTATTATTATTATTATTATTATTATTATTATTATTATTATTATTATTATTATTATTATTATTATTATTATTATTATTATTATTATTATTATTATTATTATTATTATTATTATTATTATTATTATTATTATTATTATTATTATTATTATTATTATTATTATTATTATTATTATTATTATTATTATTATTATTATTATTATTATTATTATTATTATTATTATTATTATTATTATTATTATTATTATTATTATTATTATTATTATTATTATTATTATTATTATTATTATTATTATTATTATTATTATTATTATTATTATTATTATTATTATTATTATTATTATTATTATTATTATTATTATTATTATTATTATTATTATTATTATTATTATTATTATTATTATTATTATTATTATTATTATTATTATTATTATTATTATTATTATTATTATTATTATTATTATTATTATTATTATTATTATTATTATTATTATTATTATTATTATTATTATTATTATTATTATTATTATTATTATTATTATTATTGTCATTAATATTATTATTTGCAATAGGTATGCGCATGTTATATTTGTTTGAAATATTTTTGTGCCATCAGCTATTTCCAACACATCCATTATTAATCGTGCAATGTTATGTCAATATTTTCAAGTCCGGTCGACATTAAACCGTTTTTGGCGATAGCATGTAAAGAATATAGTGAAAGAATAGCATTAACCGTCGCCAGAACATTTAACTTGTATAATACTTCTGATTATGTATGTAATTTTTTATAAACTATTTGTTACTATAAAGACATGCGGGATATATTTCACTTTGGTATAAAAATACAGTGTGTTTATAAAGTCACTTACCATTTCTGTGTTAACTTTACAAATGTTTCCTTTTTTGCAGATAATCTTAAGCAATGCACACAGGAGAAGAAAGAACAGTGGTTGTTTCCTACCGATTGCATGGAATGACGTATTATGCAGTACAGGACAATCTCACACGGAGATTTCACAAACCAGCTCCTACCAGACACGCCATTAAGAACGTGGTGAACAAGTTCATGGTAGTGTTGCTGACGAACGAACTGAGAGACCGATTGCATCAGATGAAGCTGTGGAAAAGATTCAGGAAGTGATTACACGCAGCCCCTCTGCATCAACTAGAAGACTAAGCAGTGAGCTTGCTATCGCATACACCGTTGTTTTGAAAACACTGCAATTCAAATTGGGGGGGGGGACATACCTACCACATACAGATTGTCCAGAAACTCGAGGAAGACTATGGAGCCCAAGCGGCTATGTGCTATGACCTACTGAACGTTGTTAGAAATGGCAAATTTGTGCAGCATATGCTTGTTCAGCGACGAGAAAACATTCCACAATTGTGGACAGACGAACAGACTTAACTGTCGGACTTAGACAGATGAGCAACCAAATACATGACAGAAATGGGAAAGGGATTTGCCAAACGTAAATGTGTGGATGGGAACCACACAGTCAAAGGTTCATGAACGCTACATTTTTTCTGAGCCAACAGTATCAGCTACCAAGATTTGCTGAAACAGTTTCTAGATCCATATTTTATACAAGATGGCACTGTGGATTCTGTAGTCTACCAACAAGAAGGTGCACCTCCCCATTCTGCCAGAAATGTCCGTGACTACCTCAATGACAGTTTCCCTGGAAGATGGGTTGGCCGTGCATCGTCAAAACTTTGGGCTCCCGGTTCACTTGACTTGACCCCAATTGACTTCTTCGTCTGGAAATTTATAAATTCCCAGGTATATCAGGTGAAAATTAATGGTCTTGAACAATCGAAAAGACGCATTTATGCCGCTGTGGAACAGTTAACGCCAGATATGTTAGCAAGGGCGTTTCGAGCTACAGAGAAAGGATGGAGCTTTTGCTTAGATTTGCAGGATCATCGCGTTGAAATATGTTGGAGTAATATTCTAAAGGTCTAATTGAATGCGCTATGTTGTAGATATCCTATAAAAACCAGTTTAAATGGAAAATGATGTGACTTTATAAACACTCTGTACTTTAAGTATAAAGTACTTCAAGAGAAGTTTTGTAGCACCATATTGAAACTGCCTCAATTTTCAATGTTTACAATAATTCATCTTTCAAGTGATATTTAAACTGTTCCTAATACATACTTGTAAAATTTGACACTGCTTTGAAGTACTTACAGTATTGATACTGTTTTAACCTTTCAGATTAAAAAAAGTTTATTACAATATATCTTGCTTTCAATAATTTCAGTTGCGGAAGAATGAAAGTAGTTTTCAGTTTATTAAGCTTGAGATTACGGACTTGTATGAACAATTTTATTAATATATTTGAATCTAATCCCTGTCTGATTTTTAGAATCTTTTTTGCAATTGCTTTCATTAGATAATGATTAATGTTTACAGTATTTAACACCAGCACCGAGGACACACATGCATGTATATCTGTTTACCTTACAAATAAAGGTTACCATGAACTTCATGTACAAACGTCTATACCTAACCTTATACCCTATCCCTAGCAGTATAAGACAAATATCTATCGAAACGTATTTTTACAGTACTAAACTAATAACCACTAAGTAAATAATTATAAGTCTAGAGCACACATGCAAAACACTTTCATACTTATTCACATTAAAAGATTTGAAAACACTTAGTTATCAATTATTAGGCACCAAAGATTTGATAGAAGTACAACATGTTAATGAGTGTCCGACCATTGTGTACAGGTCTATCATACGCAGGCAGCAATTAATATGTAAATAATACAAACATAAATAATTTTGAAGAAGAATATCTACGAGAGTGACAGCAGTGTTAGTTTAAAGGGCAGCAGGTAGTCCCTTTAAACCAGTTATACAGAACTGGAAATTGTCTAAAAAGGGCAAAGCTCTCCAGAACTGAAGTTATTTCCTTTTTTATGATTAAAAGAATACTTTTGTTTTTAGATACGTACTTTTTCCTTAATTTTCTCGAACTATAGCCATAATGCAAAAATTATACATGAAATATTAATGTTCCTCTTTAGAGAAAATTTGATATTCATCTTCAGATGTTTTATGTCTGTTTAAGTTTTCTGGTAAATATTAATTCATAAATACATCGGTAATCATCAGCGGTTTAATGCTATATTTTCTAAAACGTTTCTACCCACTATGCGTTGTTTTATCTTTCTGCTACACAGTAAACTTATGGAAGTTTATTTATGTCAATGAAAATGAAACATTTGCAAAACTTTTCTATTACACGTTTTCTTGTAGACAAGAGGGTAAAACAAAAATTAAATTGAGTGCTTATTTATGGACGCTCCTTAACCTCTATGGTTCTCACGATCGCGTTCTATGTTGGGAGTGAGAAACCGCTTAATTTTGCTCATAGGCTACTTTATCCATTTGACATTCTTATATGTGCCGTAAATCATCAGCGGCTTCCATCCCACAGAGTTTCTTTTACATGTCAGTATATCTACTGATAAGGGGCTGTCGCTTTTAAGAACACTTAAAGGTTTTCGGTCTGGGTTAGTTTTCAACCCGTGGCATTGAGATCAGTAGGCCAGGGCCTAACCATTTGAGCCAACCAGACCGACATTGCTCGACTGTGTTCATACTCTGGTTATAAATGGAGCGATGAATACGGGGTGGCCTCTCCAGTCGTGCTCAGAAGTCAATCATAACTATAGGCAGTATACATGAGCAGTGCTTTCCTTTTCCAGCCAGCAGGTATACAGTTGTTTTCAATTTGTGTATCATTATGTTGCTCAATGGTATAGCTATTCGATCCACTACTGCCTTGGTTTAAGACAATGCTAAAGTTTAAAAAAAATTCACAGTTTTCTTCTTATAGTTTGGAGATTTTTTTAACCATATACTCAGAATATAAACCATATAGTGCCTACAACATTTTATTGACCTACGTAAAACAACGTTTTATTTAAAGTGAATCATCTGTTTCTTTCTTTACTGCCTACCTATGGCAAATAGAGGAACTGTTGTACCTCTTTCAAAAATTAGATACCAGGATTTCAGCGGAAATACACTTTTAGAGATCCCTGAATGCAAAATAAATCACATTTTTAGAACGAGCTCCGTTTGATTCTCAAAAAACGAAAAGCCAGTTAAATACCGAACTTGGTATTTAAGTTCAGTCTACCAAAGGTGTGAAATGAGGGCTTTTATGAGCATATTCCTCTCCCAAATAGCCTTTACATTGAACACTTTTCAAAATTGTCAATTTATTCAAAATGGTTTTAATGTATTGTTTATGGACCTTATATTAAACATGTTTAGAAGAAAAAGTAAAATTTATGTCTTCAATGATCTAGGAATAACCTATGAATTCCACTTCAATGCGAAGGAATTTTATAACTAAACATTAAGCGATAGTCGAAAACCTGTACACAAAAAGCATAGGTATTTCTTTAAAACACTATATATTTCACATAAGTATTTGTGCCATGAGCCATTTCCGTTGTTTCTAATTGTTCAATAATTTTGAAATTATTTTAAAGTATTTTGGATTTTCAGCAATTTTTGACTATTGAATAGGAACACTATGGGCTTTTAGCGCCAAAATATAGTGTTCACTTCTTAAACATTTGACTACATTTCCTTTGTATGTATGACGAAATTTGTAATATAGTTACTTCTACGAAGATTAAACTCAATTAAAATGAAGCAGACGGAAGAATAAGCTTAAGAATAGTCTCTATATATAATAAACAATAGAGGATAGGGAAAGTATTATGTTGTAGTACAGGAACTGTTTGAAATGGTAAATGTTAATGCTCCTTGTACCAAACAGCTTATCGTATCACTCCTAAATATCGATCAGGGTGAGATCTGTTTTTTCCAGGGGTTTCTCTTATTTTGAAAGATGAATGTCAGGTAACTAAGCCCTATGGTCCCCGGACTCATTAGAGCATAATTTCACTCATTTCATTGATCGTCCGATGTGGCTTAACGTTGGAGGAGGTAAATTTAAACAATTAAAACAAAAAACTGCTAAAAATCGGTCAGGGTGACTTATCTGGTTAAGGTTTTATCCGGGGTTTTCCCTTATCCTGAAAGACGAATGTCAGGTAACTCTAAGCTCAATGGACCATTGAGCATCATTTCACCCATTTAATTCATCGTCTCATATATTCTAACGCTGGAGGACACAAATAAAACAAAAAGACCTCTTAAATGTTTAATTTGAGCTCAGTGTACAAACTTAGAGAAACTGATGCACAGGAGTTTCTTTATTTCAATTAGTTTAAGAGCTAACATTTATACATGTTATTGAATATTTTGGTTTCTTCAGTGTGAGTTAAACAAAATACGTTAACTTTAAA
This sequence comes from Mantis religiosa, assembly GCA_030765055.1. Classification (NCBI taxonomy): domain Eukaryota; kingdom Metazoa; phylum Arthropoda; class Insecta; order Mantodea; family Mantidae; genus Mantis; species Mantis religiosa. The sequence continues at coordinate 237,082,873 of CM060948.1, read as the reverse complement.
CTGAACTATTCAAACGCTAAACTGGTGCACAAATGTTTTTAGCTCCGTAAACCCGTAAACTTTCCCTAACACTTCAATGCCATCAGTTATAATCTGTGATCCAAGGAGAAATTTGAACAGTAAAATATCCTGAAAAAAATGAGAAGAAATTAGTTTAAAGTTAGGTGCGAATTTACTTTAATGGTACAGGACCGATTTAGAGGCATGTATATATCTTGAAAACCATTAATATTAAAAAACTAATTTGTGCAGCATTAAATTTGGAGTTGTAAGTGTAAAAAATGCAAAAATAAAAAAAAAATATATTTTTTAAAAAGTTTACAAATGCATAAACTTAATGAGCATATATTTTCACAGCAGTTTAAACAAAGGCTTGAAAAGATCTGCTAAAAGCAAAACAATTTTCAATAAAGAATTAACTTCTGGGTATCCCTCGAATATAATATGAGCTTCCAAATGTGTCACTTAATTTAACCTTAAACTCTCAACACTAGACGAATTTCCAGTCGAATATATAAATAAATGTATTAGGTCTACAGAAATTCCTCTGTGGAAAATAGCAATAGCGAACTCCTGCTTGTTCCTGTCTGTAGCAGCCAAAAATGCAATTTTCCGCGAGTTCTCTCACTTTGTGCATTTTTTGTCAGCCATAAATACGCAATGTTATTATTCGGGCGCCCTAGTTTTACTAGACTCGACTTTTTTCCCTGATGCAATTTTCAGTTAACCCAAATCTTTCGTTTCCTCCAACAATAAATTTACACTTTTACTAACAGGCATACTTGAAATAGAGTGGATTGGAGAATAATTTCCTGCAAACAGCCAGTGGTGCTCCTGTGAGCTGTTCCAAATTGCGAAGTTGCTGGGGCTGATTTAACAACGCCTAATGGGCCACATGATGAAATGAGCTACTCATTTGCTGAGCTCAAGTAGGAGCCGTTATTACATACATTCCCTAATACTTACATATGCAGGAAATACGTCGGCAATTATAAATAACAGGCCCAGGAGGAGAATTTTAATGTCCATGTTGATGGTAGATTTGCCGAGGAAGCCTATCAACTGTTCTCTAAAAAATCTGCTGGAAAACTTATATAGCTTCGGCATCACGCCGCATAACCTTAAATGGCTTCTTAGTCGTAATTATTATCTGGAAAATGTTTAAGTAATATTTTACGATTTCCGTTGCATCTCTTTCAGAAGTTGCATGGACATGACCACGAGGTTCTCCTATATTTTATTGGAAACATAGTCACGAAGACTTCTTTTTTTTCTCCAACTCTGGCCAAAATTGACGAGATATTACAATCGACTAAGGTTTCCATATGAAGAACCGAACCTACCCAAACTGAAGTTGAAACATTACAGTGTTTGCACATTTTTATGAACAATAATAATAGAATTTTCTCTATTCATTATCTTAAATGTTCTACTAATTATTCATACAAACGCTGGATTATATATTTATCTTCTGTCGATTGTAATAAATATACCCCAGGAATGGTTTCAATACAAATTTTTATGTACACTCTAGTATATATGAGGCTCAAATATAACTAAATATTTTAAAAGGAATTGTCATTATGTGCTAGCCTTGATATTCCATACACTTGCAAGAGCTGATGAGAAATAAAACCGCTATCTCCTAGTATTTCAAAATGTAATATTCAACTTATTGGACAATTCAAGCTAGCAACAACGAAAACATTTTTGATACTGACATAAATTGTATATAAGAATATACTTTCATTTCTTCCTGAAAGTGATTATATTTTTAGTAGCAATAAATTGTGTTTTTTCATGAAAGGGAAATTGAGGGAAAAGAACGTACCCCAGCTACGATCATTTAAACTGTAAAAGATCCAAGGCCAGAGTAGACGCTCGATGAGAATGAACAATACGAGTCAGGCACATTTTACCGCGTAGCCAACTGAGTTTGTACTTCTTAAATACGCTTTAAATCCTCTAGATAATTCGTACTTTTATTTAATAATGAATCGCGATTTAAATTTACCACCACCAACCCAGTAACAACCTCCACCACAAACACCATCACCAGCATACAGTGTTGGTGAGTAATGCAAGCGAATTATTCCAGGTCTAGTAGTAATTTAATGCTGCAGTTTCGTTTGAATAAATATCCTTGATTAACTGTAACTTAAAGCAGAAAACGAAATATTGCTTGTTATCAACATAAGCATCTTTGTTATTTGGAAGCTCAAAGCATAAAATTCATTTGAATTATACAATTCTGTATGACTTGCTAAAGTACTATCGTTATTTAGTTGTCGCTCACAATATAATCCAAATAACGGCTGCGCTGTGACCGAGTGGTTACTATGTTTAACTTACACCGAGGCGGCCCGGGTTCGATCCTAGGCAACAGCATGTGAGATCTGTGGTGGATAACACGGTGCTGGCGCATGTTTTCTCCGACATCACCGGTTTCCTCGACGTCCAGTTCCACCGGTGCTCCATCATTTCATGTATCAGTGGCACTGCTTGCGGTGCCGTATCTAGTAACAGCGAGCGATAAACACTATACAATCATCACGCTAGTAGCATGT